>JAEAOA010000648.1:0-10945 GCA_016746295.1 Potamilus streckersoni | reverse complement strand
CCAAAATCGATTAAAGCCTCAGCATGCCAATGGAACCTTCCTACGCAATTCATATTTTCAACCAAAAAAAATAAAGACCCCATCTTAGCGATTTTGTCGCAAATACATTGTCATAACACACTCAAATTGCTGCCATCTACGTCGCGAAAATGTTGTCATTTCACCCTCCTGCTGCTGATTAATACAAATTATTTGTTAGCTTTTCACAAACAGACTAATCGATAATACTTCACCACGTAGATCAATTAAATTATTTGACTGATCGGTGAGTGTAAAATTAATTCTGGTTAGTGAATCATTTTGACATTGCATATAGACTGGATTAGTCGGATTCTCAACAATTAAAAATCCGGGGGGTGTGTTGGTGCAAATGAATAAAGAATGTAACCCTGTCGGGCTTGATTTGATTGTTCCATATTAATTTGATAACTTCCTTCGATTACATCACACGTTAAATTAAGTGCGATCACCGATGAAATATCCATTGTTCGGTGCGATATGTCTACGTCGCGTCGGGAGAATTATTATAAGTGAGGATAATAGGCTTGGCCTGGCTATCTTTCCCTGATTGAAGTTTTATTAAATCCTTAGTCGATGGCAGTTCTGAGTTTTTTCTTTTAACTCGGGAAATTATATCCTGGTAATTTATAATTTGGATTTTCATTTATATTTTTTTTATAATCTTGAGCTGAGCTAGTTTTTGAAATCGGGCATTATTTCATCAGTGAAGGATTAGTAATCCTCGAATTAAATATTTTTCCCCCCCCCATGTCATCGATGATTTTATTACCGCGGCGATCTACCATAGTAAACTCAGTTGTGTAGAAATGAGATCCCTCTAACGAGGGTAAAACGACAAAAAATCTTATTCATTCTATCAAGGATGTGATCTTTAATAAACTACAAATGTAGGACTTGTTTCATGTATTTCCGAATTTCACCTTCCTGTGGGATATTAATCATTAAAAAACTGGAATTCTCACACATCTTCACCATATTCGATTCTTACGTCGATATCTTTTTGTAAGTTTATATCGAGGGTTTTATATCCTTTTGATGGATTTTCAGGTCCTATTTCATCAGTGACGTAATCAGATTTTACAGGCTCGGGCGTGGAATTATCAGCACTTCTAGGTGGATCTTCGGGCCATCCTAATACTGTTCTTATTGAACTGTTATAAATATCTACAACATACCCAGGAGAGCCTATTTCAATTGTAGATGACAGTGTTGGTTCATGAACTGTTATCGCAATTTTTGATTCTTTTTTAGTAATGGATTTTATTCTACGTTGTAATTCATTATTAATTTGCTCAATTTGATAGGATCCAGTTGGTATTGAAACAACGATCCAATCTGGAGTGTCATCTTTTTTATTCCTATATGCAAACACCAGAGAATTATTAGGTCTCTGACCGCCAAATGGAACCGATCTGATATTAGGCCAACTATGATACACTCGTAATTTTGCCAACGCGATTTCCTTTACTGAAACAGTGGAGGGAAAATTCACACTGAATTTAGGGTTTGTTGACGATATTGATATCATGCTTGTTTCAGCGGAGTGGTATTTTCTGCTATCCGCTGAAGTAGTTGAATCTCTTGCGACATTATTATTATTATTTACAATGTCTAATTTTGCAATAGATGAAAAAACGCTAGCGTTTTTAATCGTAGTATCATAAATACGTATCATCGCGGAGAATTCGTCTTCGGTAATTATCGTATCATCAATCGATGATGACATCAACGAGGATAATTGTGAGTAACCGTTAGATACTGCTTGATGTTTTACTATATAGTCGTTAAGTTTTTCTTGAGAACACGATGATATTTTTTTAGTAATAGCATTTGCAAGTCCAGCAAATGTTGTCACCGCGGAAATAGCAATTGGGACAGCAATCGGAGCTACCATTGTTACTGAAGATAGTATAATACCAGCACGGCCATTATACCAGATACCGAGTATACTGTAACATCAATTGCGGTAATTCTCCTGCGATACTTTTTAATTTTTATTTCATATTCATCAATGAGTGTTTTGAGTTTTGTTAAGAAGTCTTTGACGGTATCATAGCGATATTGCGATGATGGAATCATATTATTTTAAAACCTCAAGTGGTTTTTAATTGTTAAAAATTCTAATTTAGATCAGCTACAAACTCCATGTACCATACAAATGATGTCTTATTTAAATTAGGATCAGTGCTTGTTATTGTAAACCGTTTGTATTCACCCACGTCAATAGTCGTTGAAATCACGTTGTTGTATCCATATGAAGTCGATGATGATATATTAAACTGATTCAGTGACACTATTGTTAATCGATAAATACCCTTGTTTGACACAGTGAGGGTTACTGTATTCTTTTTAGGTTCCCAATCTAATGATCCAGAGAGAACTGTGTATATCATATTTATGATATTTCTCTCATGAGGAATCTTTATTCTTTCAAGTAGCGGAAGATTGTCTGTTTTAAATTTTGTAATATCCTCGATAGATTTTTTAATACTATTAATGCTATCTCTAATAATACTAAATCCAGCATCATTAATATTTTTAATACTGGATTTAATTTCATCAAAATTGGATTTAATTTCAGCGAGAGATGGAGAGGTTACCGCTGGTGTTCCAAAGAATTTATTGATAATATTTCTACGAAGGGAAGTATATGTTGTTATATGTTTTTCAAGTTCTTCATTTAAATTTTTTAATGCATCTGTGATTGTAGAAACAAATACACCTGGTTTGAGTTTTCCATCATTTGAATATAACACTATTGTATCTTCAACGACGTCACGTCTTCGTATTAAGACATCATCCAATGAAACATTACTAGATTTCAATTTGCCCTGGCGATCTTGAAATACAACTATTTCCCCAGGATCTACACTTGACAAATTTAATGTCTCGGCGATTTCATCTTCGATTATTTTTTTTACACTTTCGACAGCGAATTTGCTATCGGTTTCTGTTTTTTTTGATTCTGATAAAGGTCGTCCCCAAATATCAATCATTATACGAAAAACGCTACGTTTTTCTAAATCATAACGCTATCGTTTTTGCCATTGCCTGCTAGTATATTCATTAACAACAACTTGTGGTGGTTTTCTTGGAAATTTAGATATCTCTGCAAGGACATTTTAATACTTCACGACCGCATATCGGTGGATCATTTAACTGTTGTGTTGGTAGCGTGGAATAAAAAATTGGAGATGACTTTGTTATTGTGGATACATATCGCATGAATTCTTTTGGTGGAGCTAACCATATGAATCAAAATAGACAATTCCACGTGGATCAATTGCATATGCGACCCAATGAGTTCCTTTTCCGCTGCTGTTATCGAGATTGATAATACCCGTTTCATTTTTCATTGGTTTTGACGGTAATTGATCTCTCATGAAAACTCCTCTAAAGTTTTTTATTGATAATGATTTTACAGCATCAATTAAATCAAAATTGGACATTGGTGAAAATCCTAGGGATTTTTCCACTAATAAGCGTTCCTGGTATTCTTAGGCCCGTGCCTTGTACCAATTGTGTGGAGTTCCTGGTAGTCTTAGACCCTTTCCTTTTTTTTATAGCCTTTCCCAGTAGCTTTTTTCAGGGCCATTCCTGCAGCAGTACCAACGGCTCCTAACGCTGCCGCCTTCGCAACCGCTGGGGCAGCCGCTGCAATCAATGCTGGAATAGCAGCTAACAGCGGGAATATTCACCCGATTTTATCATACTGGCGATAGCTGCTTTCGAAAAATCAATTTGAACTCCTCGTTTGTTCTTTAGCGCATCATTGAAATGTTTTATTTGACGATCTGTCAATGATAATTTATGTGCACCACGGACATTTGAGTGGGTTTCAGCGTTATTGTAGTTCCACATTCTTTAGCCGACTTTGATTTCAATTTCTTGACCTGACCATCAGTCAACTGGACATTAACAATACTATATGTCATTCTATTCTAAAATGTAATTTACACTTTCAATTGATCTTATTGTGAAAATCCTAACTACATGTTTTCCACGGTGCATCAATAAGTCTCATTCGTCCGCCAACTCCTTCTAACAACATTGATTTATCACTGAGATGACAGCAACTGCTCTATAATCGGCTATACCAGCAGGGCGTTGTACCCGAGCTTGGAAGTATATATCAACAACAGATTGTTATCATGTCAAGATGTTCCATGAAAAGTAATAAATCGGATAGTGTTTTTCAAAATCAATTTGCGATATTTGCAAACCAGTATCAACATTTTGATCACGACCCATATACGACATATTCTATGATATACACGAGCTATGTTGTTGTTTTCATAATCAAGATGTACAATCTCTGCTGGCTCTTGTTGTCCGTTATTCTCAACGAAACTTCACTTACCCTAATTTATCAAATATCATATGACTAGATAATTGACGACTCACTCGATTTGCATCCTGTAACGCTATAAAGATATGACGTGGAGCTGAAACACCTGTTTTGATGTAAGTGCCATGTAATGTGCATTTACTATTATCTGCTTCGTATCAGTCGTTGTTGTTAGCAATTAGCAATGATTTTCCCCCTGTGTCCATAAACGATAGTAATTCTGGCTGATTGTAAACTGTGGTGTCAAGTCGGGCATTCATTTAAAGTAATTATTTAAAATGACTTTCCATCATCAAACACATTTGCACGCCAAATTGCATATTGTATTTTCCTTTCGCATAAACACACGTATGCTTTGGTGCTCCATAGATGACTTTTCGACATTTTAAGAATCCGAATATATGAAGTACCCGGATTGCACATGAAATGTCGTGTTGTTTTTTAAATGTCCTTTTGGTTGCAAATCCTAGATTGAAATTACCATTGACCTCTGTAAAATGTCGATTTCACGTTGGCCGGCCTTCACGCTTTGGATTAGCTGCTGAGTTGTTGATCAGCAGGCAGTTCTTTACCGTTTCCACTTTAAAATTGATAATGGTTCGGAATGATCAGAAGTATCTTAGCAAACCTCATAGACGGACAGCCGACCTTGTATAATCATCAGAATATCTCGCAAGTCGATTATTGTTGTTGCAATATCAACATCTTGTTCTATTGATTCACTTTCTTTTCCATCAATTGATCTATCTTGCACTGTTAAATAGCGCCATAATGCCATTATTTACGAAACCAAAATCGGATCTTATGGGTTATTCCCCATATGGTGTATCAGCTGCAACTTGTTACAAGTTTTCCTTCTACTTCAATAACGCTCACACGGCAAAAAGTATCTACTTGTATCTTGAACTTGAAGTTCAAACTCTCCCGTTTGATTAGCTCTCTTGCAGGATAGGATTCATACTGATAGTTACATTTAGAATCATCTTTATTCCCAGGTGCGCCATATCAAACGCTGGATCAGCAATTTTTTTAAATGCCATTTATACTAAAACGTATCGTTTTTCTAATTCATTTTCTTTTTCGATTTCCTCCAAGACCACTTCCCGGTATCATACTTGCAATATTACTCCTATCTGGTGAAGTCGTTGCTAATGATGCTAGTGTTTGTTCCAGTGCGTTATCTTATCACCTTTTACTTGACATTTGACGGCATATTGTTGTTGAAGGTAGCGGTGAGGTGGTGGTCTTTCGTCCGAATCTAGATTTCACCAATGACGTTATACTATTCTTTGCGGTAGAAAAGGCCCGTTCCTTGCAAGATCTCCAACCAGCGTTAATTCCCTTATTACGAATAACATCAAGGCTTTATCGCTAATTGTTTAGCCAATTGGTGCTACTTTTGGGGTATTCTTGTGAATAACCAGCATGATATTTCCAAGGGCGTACCGTAGTATGCCATTATAAACGGGCATCTGAGTTCACTACATACACGTTGTTGGTTTATTGTGATTATAGTGTACTATCATCCTTATTTGAAATGACTTTGCAATTTCTAAATCCAATTTCAATCGCTAAACTTCCTCCCCGAATTCCGTCCATTAACTATCCAAGAGTTCTAATGAATATCAAATTATCCCACCTCTGGAAGAATCGTTGCAAATATCAAATGTTCATTGGTTATTTCGACTGAGTTATTCCCAGTCGCTTACTCCCATAAGACCCTCAAGTCGTGTTATATCATTAATGATATTACTAGGACAATATGAGAATCATGATGAGAACTTCCATAACCGTTTCCTGAAAGTACTGTGCTTCGGAAAGTTTGGATTTTTGGAGATGGTTCGGAAACATTTTGAATTTCTGGAGTTGTGACTGACTCGATCGACCTCGACTCGACCTTTTTGTTGTTCTTTTCGTTGTTTTTTCGTTGTTGTTGTTTAAAACAATACCTATTAACTCCCATTTGAAACGCTCTGTACTCAATGTATCCTTATTTAAATTGCGGGTTGCATTTTTATTAATTTTATATATCCATCCACATTGATCTGTTTTATTGTGTTTTTTTTTATTCTCAGCTTTTAAAAATTCCTTCTTTATAATAACTTTTTCTAGCAAAGTCACCAAATAACGCATAGTCTTCATGGTTTCAGCAATTGATATTGTATGATTACTTTTATAGCTTTATCAGTGAATTTCTCGTTAAAAGGAACATTTTTTTAGTGGAAACACTAGCATCTTCAACGTGGTGGTTATCATTCCCATTATCAATATTACCCATTTGTTGTATTTTCTCGCTGAGTTTGACCTCAACCTGAAAGCTGTTTATTCCTCGTGAGTTTTTTTTCAGTTTCTGTAGCAATCTTTCCTAATACATCAATAATAGGTACTGCTCCCTCTTTAGGGATGTCGCCGTATATAGCACGTTCTGTTGCAAGTTTCATATCTTTAGTGGCTTTAGTTACAGGGGCAAAAAGTTGTTCGCTTCCAATAGAAAAGTCAGTCTGCGCTTGCTGTCTAAGTTGTAGTTTATCTCGCACGTTATCTCGAATTGGTATAAACTTTTTCAGTAATGCTACACTCTCACGGGCCTAGTCTGGTACTTAATGCTTCTGAAGCTAACGATTTTTCAATTGTCGGTTTCAATGCTTGCATCAATCAAACGTCTTATAGATTTCACTTTCAAAGCAATCTCTGACCGAATTGGTACTGTTCCCGAGTTTCTTTCTAATGGCTTCAACTATACTAAATAGCCGAATGAATAAATTAATATCATTGTTATACAAAGAAGCATTAACCGCTTTTTGGATTCTTTTTATCAGTGAATACATTTTAGGTAGAACATATCTTCCATGTTTCAATTGTATATCAATTTGTTCAAATTCATTCAAAGTCTGTCTTCATTCAAAAATTCAGAAAGTACGATTCCTTGATTTCTTAAATTTGATATTTCTGTGATGATAGATGTAATATCTTGAATTCCATTTATTATTATTACTAATGTATTCTCTTATCTTTAAAATATTTTTTATATACAAAAAAACAAAACATATACAATGCCCGTCTCTTCCTCATTCGAGTTTCGAGGCAGAAAGGGCACATACATTAAAGACTTATATTATACACTTTCCCTACCAATCGAGTTAAAGGGGCGGCGGGTTATATGGGTTATTTGACGTGAATCCTAAGTGATTTCTTTACAAAACATAGAACATTAACATAAGCTCATTTGGAAACCTCTTTTCGCGCCAACGAGTCAAAGAGGCAGAGGGGGGACGCACATTCTTGGAACTCATTTAGTGTTTGCATTTATATGCCAAGGGCCACAAACAAGTCTCCCAATTGGACGCTTAACGTAACAAATGCTATATTAGGTCTTCCGGAAAGATATGTTGTGGGGGGGGACAGTATTACAATAGGATGTATATATAAATGATTGAATATTAAATGAATGAGTATTTACAATGAATGAGTATTTCCCAATGCGATTATAGGTTATATATACAATGCGATCAATGAATGAATAATTTAAATGAATGAGTATTTACCACTGCGATTAGGATGGTTATATGATAGGATGGTATGTTAGACCCAGTTACAGGTACGATCAAACATGAAACGGGGGCGGACTACACCCAATCTGCCAATCAAAAGCAACCCAAGACAAATAACCCTGGTGCAGTTGAAAAATTCCAACCCCCCCCTGTCAATGGCGTGGGAGTTTTAATTGGCAAAGTGGGCTTCGTTTTAAAGCCCCAAACCTTATTACGGCTCATATTATATATAAGGTGAACTAATACTGCAGTGTCAATGTGTAGGTGTGTATTTATTTTTCTAGCTTTATAATGAATATGTGTAGTTAATTCAATGGAAGCTAAGTATTTAAATAAACATTAAAACAAGAAATACAACTGTTAATAATAGCAATTTTTTTATTAATTTCTATAATATTACGATTAATAATCGTCGTAATAATGGATTTACATGACAAGATAATCAGTAATGGGGATCCTGTCAATTCAGGACCTGCTATTTCTTGAATCGAGAATGCTATTTATTCTGAATTTTATTACACATAGCACACTAAAAAACTAAACTCCTGTAATGTAGCGCATTTTACTATTTTGACCTCACATACAATCTATTTTAATTTGTAATTTTAAAGTAATTTCATTTTCATACAAACGCTGTTAACGCCGTCTTGTAATTGGGATTTTTAAAAAATCTATTAATAGAACCCTGGCCCAGTGTCTTGTCTTACACGCGCGCGTTCCGGAACAATCACTATATTTACTATGTGGCTGTTCCGGCTGTTCCAGTTATTGTCATTTACTCTTTTAATGCATTATACGTGACTATTGCGACTAACTATTGAAAAAAAATATGTACACAATGATATTAACGCGCGAAACGTTTTTAGTGTATTGCCCTATGGTAATTGATTGAATGGTAAAATCATGCAAAAATGACTAAAATAGCATAACTCACTATTGAGAGTTATCTTGTAAATAGGAAAACTTTATTCTAAGTCCATTTTTCTTTGAGATAGCTGTTTGATAAATCCCTTCAGCAACCTTTTCGTACTGAAGGAATACATATTCCAGCAGCATTCATTGAATGAAAAACTCTTTCTTCATCGTCGTTGTATCAAATGACTGTACTGGTCTCTTTCCAACTGACTTACAAGTCCCTGTCTTTCCGTTTTTTATATTCTCTATTTTAGAAATGCATTGTCACATGGAAATCGCGTTATTTTGAATATTAGAATCAATGTGATCAATAACACAGCCATCTTTAATCGGTCCCATATAACACTCAAAGACTACCCTATGACAGAGATATCCCTTTCCTCCAGCAGTAAATTCAAGTATCCTGATTATTAACAATCCCACTGGGTTTCTTTAGTCTACAGTGTCTAACAACACCATTACGAGATATTTCATAATTAACGAGTATTGGATGTGGTCTGAATTCTTGCTCCATTTATATATAATAATACTATTTGTCTAATTCATTATTTGCTTTAATTATAAATCTATTAATGTAGTCTTGAGGGGTTTTTATGATTTTGTCTTTGACAGAGTCATGGTTAGGGTCAATTATGATAACGTTTCAATTCTCTAAACCGCTTACCCCCACAATTGATACATAATTGTGATTTTCCTCTCACACCCACCCCACAATTTATGCATGGGGACGGGCCTGTCGAATTATTTCTGACACTCTGTAAGTGATATCCACAGAATTCACCTCTACACGATTTATTGCATGGGGTTACTGATCCGATCATAAGCCATTTGCAGTGATTCATTATATATAAACAAACTTTTCTATTTAAATACTTGTCTTATTTATATGAATGAAGAATTCAAGAGATTATCGGCAATCAAGCCTCGGAAAAATATTAAATTCAATCTTGATAGAACTCTCGAAGACGTACCAAAAGAGAGAATAACTAATAGAAGTCTGATTAGAAAATACGAGATTGTGTTCATGAGTTTAAACAGGATGATGCATCACACACCTGGTCAACATTTAGAATTGATGGTGTTGTTGATGCTAGAATGAATGATGAAACAGCAGCTATGATACTATCACAACTTGGCAATAAACGGTATTTTATCAGAGTGAAATTCATTATCAAATTAGAATCGGGCGAATATATTATAAGAGACAAATTTGTTCCAATTCTCAAAGATGGGACATCAGTCATTGTTATCAATTCCAGACCAGGGCTGTTAACTGGAATTGATAAACCATACTATGAAAAGCGTATCCAGAAACAGCAGTCGTTTATGGGATGTATCCGTTAAATAACCCTGACATTGGAAAACTAGCACCAATGAAACAGTCAACGTCAGCGGAAAAAGCCACTCAACTGTGTGGCACAAAGAGTCTTAGAACATTTTACAAATGCACTCCGTGGGAATAAATTAACCGATCTAAGACATAAAAAAATAGATGAATGGGAGCTAACAGTGAAAGAGAACGGAGCAACTATTTCCGATATAGCTAGATTGGAAAAGTCGTTGAGATTTCCGATAACCGTTTTAACGATAACTGGCGAAGTATTATACGAATGAAATACAATAAAAACGGAGCTACAATCCAAAATTAATGATCATAACAAGCACGCCATGGACATCCGCGGTTACAATATACCGCGAGACAGAACAGTGAAGTATAATCCCAGAAGAATCATCAAGGATGGTATTCTGACTGATGAAAGATTTTTGGTTGGTATTGCTAGTTTGTGTAAAAACGACCTGTATCAGTATGGCACATTCATAGTTTTGAAGATGAAGCATGTCAATTCACTCAATTTGTGAAACTAACGGTGAATTTACTCGTAGTGAAGTCTACCATAATAGGATGAAAAATCTAGCAATAAGTCTCAGTGAAAACGCTAGCGTTTTTAATGAAAAATCCGAAGATTACGAACAGTTACTTACAAATTGTTTTACAATTCCATCAGTTGCAGCTCATTTTGCAAGAAAGAAAAATAATTGGAAACCAACACGAAAAGAGTTTTTACAGGATGTTCAATCCAGCTGTTTGGAATATTATCATGGCGGTCTA
>JAEAOA010000647.1:242500-245498 GCA_016746295.1 Potamilus streckersoni | reverse complement strand
TTGGTCGCCGCAAAATAACACTCTCAAACATACTGCAGAGGTCACTGGTGTGTATAGATTGTCCGTGTTGAGCAGTGCAAAGTTTAATATATTTACATTATTTCCATGGCGTCACTCGACTGATAATTTCTCTGGAACTGTGTCTATTGTGTTAAACAAAGATGTTGAAGAAACTTTTATGCTAATAGCAGATGACAAAAAATTAACTGCTGCGTCATATTGGTATTGTCTGGAATTTGTGGCTGAAACACCTCAACTAGTTACTTAATCAAGCCTGAGATTATGTGAACAAATATTATAATGAAAAAAAGTATAGTTGATTTCAATCATATTTCAAAAGATATTCCAGGACAGGATGTTGACGCACTAATACAATACTACAAATATTATCATAAAAAACTTTGGTGCGTTAAAAAATGCTACAAATATTATAACAAAATACTTCGAGTAATATCATATCTACCCTTGTTAATGACTAGTTCTGGCATAATTTCAAGTGGTATATCATTAAACCCGTTTTTGTTAATCATATCCGGTGTTGGTGTTTCTCTTACAGCAGCTTGTAAAAAAGTTGAACCTAAAATTTCGATAAAAAAGCACGGCTGCTTAACATCAATTATAACTTACAAAAAACTACTTGATCAAATAAGATCTTACCTACGAGGAGTAAAATATAGTATGGACGATTTAATACGTGAATTTCGTATTATTGACAACATGTTAACAGATATTCTTCCCATGAGGATCAGCAAATATGAGAAAGATTATCAAAAGAAGTATGATATAACATAAAATTTTATATAATACCACTTACCTTATTGGAATTCTAATGCGTAATTTAGTCCACAATCGCCACGCTCTGCTAAATCGTAATGATTTGGAAGATTGAGTCTGACATATCATTTTGCTTATTCTGGAAGATCACGTAATTAAATTTTACCTGTTACCTAGGTATTTTGCAACAGGTGTTCTATTGTATTTGTTTGGAGGTCTAGAGGGGGTTGTTGAGCTCGGATTCTTAGCGCAATTATTGATTGCAATAGGTTTTCTATTACGTTACCTAGGTATTTTGTATTTGTTGAGCTCGGATTCTTAACGCAATTATTGATTGCAATAGGTTTTCTATTACGTTACCTAGGTATTTTGTATTTGTTTGGAGGTCTGGAGGGGGTTGTTGAGCTCGGATTCTTACTTTCTCCTACTACTTATTCTATATAACTCTTATTAATCGGGATTCGGGCATATTCTCTAATGCACTCTTAGTAATGAGGAATATTCTGTACTACAATCTAATAGATCAGGGATACTCGATGTTACATTCTAATTAATTAAGGATACTCTCTATTACACTCTTTGTAATCTGTGATATTCTATGTCACAGTCTTAGTATACGCTCTGAAGAATGGGAGACTTTCTTTATTACACTCTGAATAATGGTAAACGTTCTCTATAACACTATTAACACTCAAGGTGTAATACACTCTTACAAAGTACACATATTCACAATTGTACTCTTTCAACTCTGACAAATGAGGTGCATTCTATATCACAATCATAACATGATTTAGCTTTACTGACCTTGTTCAACTGTTCTCTATTTCAAATCAAATGCCTCAAAATGCCATGTGAATAATGATAATGTGGGTGGAGAGAGAGAGAGAGAGAGAGAGAGAGAGAGAGAGAGAGAGAGAGAGAGAGAGAGAGAGAGAGAGAGAGAGAGAGAGAGAGAGAGAGAGAGAGAGAACAATATTATACATAAATCAATATGTTTATTTTTGGAAAAATAAATTGAATGAAAACTGCCAGAACATCTAACACACCACTGGACAGTGTCATCCCTCACACAGAACAAACCACAGATATTTAGGTTGGGTATTGGATACCTGTCAGATTCATAATGCCTCCTAAAGGATAAACCTCGACAAGCGTGCACTCTCAGCATGTGTTCACTAAGGATGGAAAATAGTCTTGTGTGAGATAGCTTAAGAATGAAACGCTGCATATTGAATTCATTTATATGGCCACTATATATGCTATATGCATCAAATAAAATATTCTGAATCACAATAGAAAATTCAATGTAATTAAATTATTTTCTATTCCAAAACATCAATAGCAATCTGTTAATTCCTTTCTTATAATGGAGCCGATCAGCAGCTAGGGCATGTAATTCATTTCTAGAGTACAGATGTTCTTCTATGATCACGTGATCTTGACATCACCTCCATTCAACTAAGCCATAGCATAATTGGACCGAATGAATTGCCATGAATTTAGTAATATCTTTGATTTATGAATGGAGATACTTGTACTCTTCTTATAATAAAAGTCAGCCACAGAATAAAATAATTAATAAAGTGTCATTAAGTAAATGACTCAAATAAAAGTATATACTAAAATAATATCTGTAAGAACATGTATATTACATATCACAAACATTAAGGAATTTTACGATATGTTATCATATATTCGTAAAGTTCATAACAGCCAATTAAATAAAATTTCGACAGTTCGGATTGTTTGAGTTGAAAATATACAGTTATGAAGTTTAAATTACCATCTATAATAACATCAGATCATCTAGTAACCTTCAGACGTTTAGGCTCAAATTTCAAACCAAAATGTAATCTTATATTAGGTTTTAGACTAGTTCAGAAACAATCTTCATCGCCAAGTTTCAAACCAAAATGTAATCTTATATTAGGTTTTAAACTAGTTCAGAAACTATCTTCATCGCCAAGATTCAAACCAAAATGTAATCTTATATTAGGTTTTAGACTAGTTCAGAAACTATCTTCATCGCTTCATTTCGAGTTATTAAATTTGAAATGAACTTTTTTGGTATCTCAAGAAAGATAGTTTAAAAAATCATGTATGGTCGCTTTCAGTTATGACTGTATTATAGCCCATCGACGTCTGTTTACAGAAGATCTATTTTGACGTGTTTATACCAGCAAACTGCAATTCTAACTGTAAGATATAGTTCATAGAGCAGAAA
>JAEAOA010000647.1:0-237500 GCA_016746295.1 Potamilus streckersoni | reverse complement strand
CTGACATGCAGTTAAGGATCACCTTTAGTAAAAAGAACGGATTTTTTTTCATACAGTTGAATATTTTGGCACTGTATTTAAAATAGACAACACAATTTGAAATGCAAGACATCCTAAATAAACTTTAATTAATAAGATTTACACTGGCACTATCTCTCGAGGCATTTTAGGTAACGACCCCAAATGGCATATATAACACATATTAATGTTCATCTTGCATACAAAAACATACATTCGAATTAATCACAAAATGTTTTATAGCGTCACGTGTCAATTGGATTCATGCGATGGTCGTCCGAGAGTGATGCGTTGGTACGTTACTGTTTTGTGAATGGATATGTGTAGTTTTTCAGTATTCGCGCGATTCTGAAGCGATAAAAGACGCGTGAAAAATAAATGTTCAATCGAGCGGAGGGTTATGGTTACGCTTGCATTCCTTGTGTTATTTTATAATACCGTTAACGTAATTGTCAGAAATTTCGTCGTGTCAGAAATTTTGTCGTGTTAACACTGATAACACTGCAGACCACTGTGGTAAATACGTTACGCATTTGATCTCCAATGCTAGTCTAACTGTGACAAGCAGTCACTAACAAGCCAACCCATTTTCAAGCCTACCTCAGTGTAAATGTAAATCACATTACAGATTTACATTGTATGTGAATTTATAAACGCTAGGGTTGTAATAATTAGACTCATGCCTTCTACTTTAAAGATGAGGGGTGTCCAAATTCGAAGCTATCCAGTGAGACAGACCTTAACCCAGTTCTTTTGCACACGTTCTTAATGTGAGTTTCATGCAAGCACGGGGAAAATAGCAGGAAGCGGACAATATGCCCTGGTTTTGTTCGCATTTGTTGATATCATAGGGTGTGGCTTTAAAAAAATCGCTTATCCAGCGCACATTCTGAAGGAAGTTGCATATGTCTGGATTCGATGATCAACGAAGGATTCCATGACCTAGAAGTCTAAATAATGCTATGGCAGTGATATATTGGAAAAGTGAAATGTGAGGAGGGTAGAGTTCAAACTGCAAGGAGTGTACTTGTGCATTTAGAGATGGAAATGTTTCGTGGGTGTCATCTACACACCTGCACATTCTTTGCCATTGTACATGACTTGTTTCTGCATTCAGTGTCATATATAATTTCCCTTTACAAATACCTGACACACACACGCACACATGCACACACACACACACACACACACACACATATATATATATATATATATATATATATATATATATATATATATATATATATATATATATATATATATATATATATATATATATATATGGTTATCTGGTACATGATAAATTCACAGGGGAGGAATACATTTTGAGATGCGATAAGATTTACAGCAAGTGATTTTCATATACATTAATGTGCTAGTCGACATACCTATACTGCACTCGTTTATTTTAACCTCTGAATCAAATCCGTATCATTGCAGTGATGTGTCAGTAATGCAATACAACCCCTGTATCTGACTGTATTAGACGCGTAACCAGAAACAGTATTTTTGTTTTCTATTTCAAACTTCATTTTATTCACCACCATAAACTAGCTATTTCATTGGTTTAAATAATCCACATGTTTACGCTCATAAACAAATATCTGCCGTATACGAAGTGATTCGGGGCTGATTTAAATTAACCGTGTATATATGTACGAAGTAATTCGGGGCTAATTTAAATTACCGCTATTCATACTATTGGATATTTATTTTTACATTTCAACGAAAACAAAAAGTGTATATGATTTGGATTTTAACGTATCTTAATATTTTAGTCATATTGCTATGATGTCTGCAGTGGCAGTTTATAGTGACGTCTACCACTGGGGCATCATGCCGCAAACGTGTGTCATCATGACCTACTCAGCGACATTATCCTGACATCACTAACACTAGCCTCTTCATGCTGAGCGCCAAGCTAGGCTGCCAGTACCATTTTTATAAATCTTTGTTATGACTTGGCCAGTGCTCAAACCCGCGACCTCCCGCATCCGAGGCGAACGCTTTAACCACTTGGGCCACGGATACTCAGGTTGCAAAATAAATAATAACCATACAGCTGGTTCTGATAGTTAATGCTATGTACAACTATATAGGCTTCAGCAAACATGAAAGGTAGAAAGGGTAGTGGTTAACACAATATTTTATTTAAATCTTCGTCCTACCCGTATCCCACCGAGTCACGTTGACTTAAAAACAACACTCCTGAATGAATAGAGTGTTACTTTTAAAGTTGAATTCAGGAAGATTTAACGTTTGCTATTATGATTTTGGTACCAGATCGGGTTGTAATGTTGACCTAAACTACGAGTTCTGATTTTAATCTGATCTTCGTTCTTTTTGTACATATCTTTGATTTTTGCATAAATATGATTTAGATTTGTTAGAAAAGAATAAAAGCTTTTCCTTTTTGTTAAAGTTGTAGAGAATATTCCTTGGATGTTTGTTTTGCAATCGTTGTCATATTGTTTTGTGCATTTCCACGCAAAGTGAATAAGACGGTTATTCCAATACTAGAAGCTGTGGCAGTTCAGTTGATAGAGCATTGGACACTTAATGCAAGAGTCGCTGATTCGATATCTGCTTAAGTCAACCATTGCCTCGATGTGTCCTTGGAAAAGACACATAGCTCTAGTGTTATTGGCATGATATATCCTGATTGGTTAAAAGAAGATTTTAAACCAAAAATAAAAAAATAATAAAAAATAAATACAAAAGTAATTATTGTAATATGCCTCAATGCAGCCAGTTGCTTTTCAATGTTCAGCACCGGAAGGTATGGCCGAGGATGGGTCACGTCTATTAAAAATAAATCTGATATACAGATAATGTTCACCTTCAGTACGAAGAATGAATATTTTCCTACAGCTTAATAACTTTGACACTGTATTTAAAATAGACTATAAAATTTTCCGCGCACTAGCTTCAAAAATAAACTTTCATTAGCAGGATTTGCACCATCACGGTCTACCTATGCAATGTCGACATCGACCATACATGAATATGTAACAAATATCATGAATGTTTCTCTTGCTTATACAAATATTAAGTAGAATTAACCACAAAATGTATAATATTGTCTGATATCAATATAAATTATCGTCATCTGCCTCACCTTGACTGAGTGGTCGACTGCGCATGCATTTATATAGATTGCTCTCATCTATCTTCTCTCCATGTCAGTTCCAGTCACAGCTTCAACCGACGTAGTTATGTGAGTAAGCCTGCCAATAGTTTCCTCTTTGTCAGCGGTCTACCCGAGCTTTTCCTCCCTCAATTACACTGGCCATCATTTTTGGCGTATCATGTGCTGACCCTCTCCCACCCACCCCACCCTTATTGTACCCACTAATGGAGGCAACCTTTAGCGCATGCGCACTTAATCTGCGAATCATCGTTGTGCTGTCAGAGAATTATTTATAAAGTTAAATTTTGTAATAGCAGCTGTGAGACATAAATGGAAAAGAAAAACTAAATATTATAAAGCATTAAATATTGAAATATACAATTTAATATACATGATGTCACTCTATACATACGTATTATAGCGCTATGATTTCTGAGGTTGACTGTACGTAAATGACGTTGTTATGACTTCCGGTTTAAATTAATTAAATTATCGTAAAAAATAATAATTTTAGTCCTGTAAAAGAAAAAATATAAAGTCAGCAAAACTTTGGTTAGACCTTGGCCAATATTTAGCAATTTTCGAGTTATCTCTTGTGGTGTCTCAAACTCTGATATAAAAGTTCTTTGTGATAAGGCTATCGCAGACAGCCCGAGTCCCTACTGGTGTTAGTGCTCCACGTCAGGATACATTCCTACCTTCCTTTCTCGACAGTCCTCCTACGGTTGTCTTTCTGATGTCTCCCTTAGTTGATAGCACGTCAGTTAAAGCATTGCTCATATTTATCCATCAGCATCTTCTTTCCTTGACATTCCTCTTCTATAACGCATTTCAGAAGCTGTCAAACTTTTGGGCAATATTTTTGGGCAATATTTGGTGTTAGTAATTTTCGAACTGCAGTCCGCCTATGTGCTACAGCAAACAGTTTTTCAATCTAAATAATTTTGTCTTATTGAAATATTTACATCCCTAAAATATTTTGTTTGTGTGTTTGGTGACAGGGGTCTATGATATTCAGCATGTGCAAATTTTGATGCATTTTTAATAACCAATTATGTATTATATCATGGAAATTTCCCGCTTAGATACTTTTAGAATATTATTTCCATGTAATTACCCTTGTATTATCTCTCTGAAAATTGTATCATCAATATATTTTAGGTGGGTGGAAAATGTCACACTATAAATTAACAGAAGTAACCCACAAAAAGGTGCATATAAATTAAAACTTCAGTCCAGTCGATAAGCTTAAGAATAAATCATTGTCAGACAAAATTGGTGAACTAGTCGCCACGCCCATGCAATTAAAAATGTGTTTAAAAAACTTGAAGTTCAAATATTATAATTTGGTAATAAAATCTGAGCCTTCTCAAAAATGCAGAGTCAGAACTCTAATGAGATTTATCTCATTGGATTACACCTCAAAAAGGATCTGGGTTTTACTTCCTGACTACAATTTCTATTGTATGCACCAAGTTTTGTTACTTATGTAACTGCCAATTACAAAGACTTCAAGAATTACCTCTTTATTTTCTCTTGTAGTTTCATCCCTCCTCTTTCCCATGTTGTCTCGTTTACTTAGTAACAAAAGTCAGAATGAATTAAGTCTAATTGACGAAGATTTAAAATTTACTTGTTCATCTCTGCCCCAAATAAAGTTGATATGGTAGCCTAAGCTTCGTGTTCTCACTTTATTTTTTAATATGACTTAGATTTGGAATACGAAATAAAAACTCTATCGTAAAAGGTGTAGCGAATATTCCTTGGACGTTTGTTTTGCGAGGAGTTCACTGTGAATTTCCACTCAAGCTAAACAACTTGTAAACCGTTATCCTAGTAATAGGAGACTCATTTGTTAGAGCATCGGTGTGTTCTTGGCGAAGGTCGCTCAGTTCTAATTGCATCTTCGTGATATAGCCTTAGTGTTCAAAGTGGTCTTAGAAACCAAAACAATATCACTGTGATCAATAACACCCGACTGATCCAAATTAAAAGTGAAGGTGACCTCATCAAAAATCTGACCAATACATGTGTCAGCTAAAGAAATATCTTCCTTATGAAAATCATTCTCAAGAGCTTTTTTATGACATAGCTCTGTTAACTGCACAAGCTGGGTATAGCTCAGGGTATTCTTTTTCAATCGGATTAAGTTTCTGATCCAAAGAAGGCTTGTCAGTTACAAGAGGATTAACCACAACCTTGTCGCCAGCTAGGTTGTTGCCTAGCAACGAATGGATGCCCTCAACGGGTACCACTATGCCAGATCCTGAAACTAAGTTTGATGACAAATTTACAGAATGGAGATGAACATTAACAAAACCACACTCTAATCCCTGAATGAGAACACTCTCATTAGAACAGGACCTCTCAGAAGAAGGCACAATACCTGACATTAAAAGACTCTATGAAGCTGCTGTATCCCTTAAAATTTTAAAAGGGATATGATTATCCGAATCACCCAAAAGTGATATAGAACCCTTCGACATGAATGGTTCATAATTTTCTATAATAAAATTAAACTGAGGTTTATTAGACCCAACAACTGTAATTCTTTCAATACATGACCGTGACCTTGACCTCTTAGAAATAAGAGCATTTGGGATAGGTCTATCTTGATTCTGATGCCTATATTTCAATTTGAAGCAATCAGAAATGACGTGTCCTCTTTTATTGCAATAAGTACACGTAGGCAGAGACAAGGGTTTTGAATCAAGTCTCTCAGAGGCTTGAGTTTTAGAATTTGTGTCAGATTGATTTTTGCTAAGAGTCGTGTTAGGCTGAAATACCTTCCTAACAGTAGACCACCGAGTGAATGTTTTGCTTACAACAGGACCTTTATGAGTTAAGGAGTAGGCCTACTCATCGGCAGTAAGTTCAGCATTTTCCAAGGTTTCAATCTTATACTCTTCAAGATGATTCTTAATATAATTAGGAACACAGTTTTTGAATTCTTCGAGCATCACAAATTGTTCAAGACTTTCATAATCATGTTCAACTTTCTTGGCTAAACACCATCTCTTAAATAACTAATCTTTTTCTCTAGCAAATTCAACATAAGTCTGCCCAGCTTCTTATTTATAGTTTCTGAATTTTTGTCGATAAGCCTCAGTGACTAATGCATAACCCCTCAATATTTCACTCTTTAACCAAATCATAATCCGAACTCTGTTGTACTGACAGGGAATTGTAAATATCTCTAGCTTTAGCAACTAGTCGAATTTTCTGCAGCTTTTTCAAAACGAGGAAAATATTTGTCTACTTCTTATTCTCTTAAAAAGGGGGAACTGCCTTAATAGTTTTGCAATGTCAAAACTTGAATCTGTATGTGAATTGGAATCGTGCTTGCAACTTGCCAGCTTAATTTCTTTCATTCTAAGTTGAAATTCCCATTTATAATTCTCTCTTTCCATCTGTCTTCTTTTTTAAATTGTGACTGTTTCTCTCTCTCTCTCTCTCTCTCTCTCTCTCTCTCTCTCTCTCTCTCTCTCTCTCTCTCTCTCTCTCTCTCTCTCTCTCTCTCTCTCTCTCAACGAGGAAAATATTTGTCTACTTCTTATTCTCTTAAAAGGGGGAACTGCCCTAATATTTTTTGCAATGTCAAAACTTGAATCTGTATGTGAATTGGAATCGTGCTTGCAACTTGCCAGCTCAATTTCTTTCATTCTAAGTTGAAATTCCCATTCATAATTCTCTCTTTCCATCTGTCTCTTTGTTTTCAAATTATGACTCTCTCTCTCTCTCTCTCTCTCTCTCTCTCTCTCTCTCTCTCTCTCTCTCTCTCTCTCTCTCTCTCTCTCTCTCTCTCTCTCTCTCTCTCTCTCTCTCTCTCTCTCTCTCTTTTCAAATTGTAATTATCTTTCTCCCTCTCCTGTCTCTCTTTCTTTCTCTTTCTCATCTTTTTCCAATTGTAATTGCAATTGCTTTTCTTGCAACTGCATTTGTTTCTCTTTTTCATGAAGCTCAAGCCTCCTCAACTCTATTTCAATTTTACAATTTATTTTATTTATATTGCTTTAACGTCAGCGTCTGTCATAGACTTACTGAGTGATGCCAAAACACTTTTATCAAAAACACTTTTCCCAACCAAACATTTTTAATTTCTCGTTTAGTTAAGAAAGATTTTACTTCAGAAAGATCGTATTTTTTTGGCAAGTTTAAGCAACTCGTCTTTCTTTAAGACAACCCAAATGCTGTTCAAATGTTTCCACTTATGATGACATTGAAAATGAAAGCCAGTTGTTTTCACTTAAGATTTCAAATAAAAATGTAAAATATTAATTAGAATTTAGAAAAGTATAAAATGTAAATTTCAAAAAGAAATTTTTGAAATATTTAACCAAAATTCATAAATCCTTGGACGAGCGTCCCAATTTTCTTTGTTAAGTGACAAGGGCTCGTACTCAGTAACAAAGAAAAGAGTGAAACCCAAAAGCTTTGTACATTGTTTTAAAACAATGTAAAAATTGGTAAATAGGACTTAAAAATCTGTGAATATAATCCAAAATGTGATCCTAAGAATGAAAACACAAGTCCGATCACTAAATAGTCCAATATAAAAAGGTTCGAGTCTCTAAGACGTACAAATATGGAAGGCGATGACGTCAGATGTGGTCCAATGTTTGAATAACAATAATTCCTCATTTGATTTAGTTTCAGAATAATTCCAGAAATATTCCCTTGAATATCTTTGAGATTTTTTTTTATAGAAAAGTCAAATTGTTGAGTTTCCAGGGGAATAAATTATTAAATACAAAAATCAGTCAAATAACAAACAATCTTGGCAACAAATTAAAAAATGCATACACCTTGTTCCTTCAAGGTTTTTAAATGACTCTCCCTGAAAAAAATATATGGAATACGTATTTAAACTCAAAACATCCCTTCAAATCGCGCGAGATTGGTAATGTGGTCTCTTAGTACGCTACAATTCACGTAGGCCAATGTCATTCCACTTAAAAGAACAATCATAAAAGGATGTTTACAAACAGTGATCACGCGAAGAATGTATGTCCGTGATTCTGAGCAATCATTTTAACTTGCTGTTAACACTATTTCCAAGGTAAGACGGACTCAATGATAATTCTCACGTATTACTATTTTGTCTTAATTAAACAACTTTGTGATAAAAATATATTTAAAAACTAAAAATAGAATCCCGAATCCGGGAAAAATATTCATTGCAATTAAATATGAAACAAAAATAAAATAAAAAGATTTCTAAAACTTATACACAAACATTTAATCACATATACGTAACTATATATATATATATATATATATATATATATATATATATATATATATATATATATATATATATATATATATATATATATATATATATATATATGGGGGGTAGATGTGTCTGTGTGGGTGTGCGTGCATGCGAAATACACTATACTTATGTTTTGTTATAAAGCGATTCTGCAAGCTAATTCCATTGGTCATAAAAAAAGACAATTTTACTTGATACGAGTGAATAACGGATATATTTCATCTCGTGAGTGAAAAACGTCTGTTTTCAGGTTAATATCCTTGATGTATATGAGTATTTAATGATGCCACCTAAGGCTTAACAATAAAAATGATACACGCATGAAATAAGTAATTGGATTTATGCTGTATTCCAAAAATTAATACACAGCCGTAGATTCACCAATACACAGTAATAATATTATTGCGCACACAGCACCGCCAAGCGACCATTGAAATTGGTCCTACGCTCGATATTAGTTTTTAGAGCGTCATTATTTTGGTATACTTAATGTTCAAAAGGATCTATATTATTCATTTTCGTCGTGTTCTGATGGGAGGAGATTAGCAAAAAAATCTTGTAC
This sequence comes from Potamilus streckersoni, assembly GCA_016746295.1. NCBI lineage: Eukaryota > Metazoa > Mollusca > Bivalvia > Unionida > Unionidae > Potamilus > Potamilus streckersoni. The sequence goes on along the minus strand of JAEAOA010000647.1, from coordinate 228,515 downwards.
TTTTTAGTAATTTTTTTTAGGCACAACTGCCCCACTGGATGACGAGTCAGCATCATTGTTTCACAAACTTTAACGTCTTTGTACTAGTATGTTTTATGAGAAGCAGTCATTTAAGGTTATCATTTTTACCAACGCGGGCTATATTGAAATTTTGACAGACTTTATTTGTACAAATTAGTAGCTGGTCTTATTTGTATCCATTATTTTAAAAAATTTCATAGCTGTTTATATATATATATATATATATATATATATATATATATATATATATATATATATATATATGTATATATATATATATATATATATATATATATATGTGTGTGTGTGTGTGTGTGTGTGTGTGTGTGTGCGCAAAAGACTAAGCAGACAGAAAATGAGTTGAGAAGACAACATCAAGGAGCGGACAGGCATGGGATTTGGGAATTCCTAAAGAGCAAAAGAGAAAAAAGAAAGATGGAGAGATTTGGTTGCAAAGTCAATTGTGGTGTTAAGAGAGTGTTGAATATATATATATATATATATATATATATATCTATATATATATATATCTATATATATATATATATATATATATATATATATATATATGCACGTAGCCATTCTTAAATAAAGTATAACATAACCAAAACATATTATAGCATTCATTTAAAGCAATTAAGCATGCAACAGTCAGTACAAAATACATAATGTGTGTGCCTAATATTATCAGTATAATTTATTTCCCCAAAATATATACTATGTCTAAATTGTACAATAGATTGTGTTCATGACATCGGCCGTGAACAATTAAATAACTGACAATTTCTAGTCAGCACGAAACAATAGTATGGTTCGTCTGATGGCCAGTAAGACGTAGGTGAAATATTGACACAGTAAGTAGAATTGAGCATGGATTATCGCAACCAAGATACTCCGAATTTTAAGTTCATCTGAACCATCACAAAATATTTCCTAGGAGACTTAATACATAAATACGTACTCATTTTAGCATATGCTTCTGTATTAGCTTTACTAATATATGCATCTTGGTTGGCGATAAAATTGAAAGAGCATGAAATTATGAGGTCAATCTAAACATGTTCACACTAATTTCAATTTTGTCATAAATGCGAACTCTGGTATATTTATTTGTAAATTTTTGAATTGCAAATTAAAAGAAAATATTTATTATAATCGCCATATGAAAATGCGTCTATCAGACCAGGTTATCATTACACGAGTAAAAGCCATTAATCAGGGATAACCTGTCTAATAACAGGAACCATGTAGACCGCGTAGGCGAACCAGTATGATAGACACTAGCAAGTTGTGGCAAGTTATACCAAAAGTAGTCGTCAATTACATGTTGTCGATATGCTGTTAAATTACTGACCAGAGCATGTGTACTACCTCATGACAAGTATATAAAATCGAGTTTTAGACAAACATGAATATCACAAGCTGATAAGATTTTTGAAAATATAGTCTTACGACTTTAGACTTAAAATATGTTATATGTGAAACTGGCAATTTAAGTCAAATCAACAAGCCATTTATTTCCGTACAATACAAAATTTCAATTACAACTGACACATACAGTATTGTGAATCAAATCCAAAATAATTATATCTGTCCTATAAGATGTCCAAAAATACAGAATGTTTAAGAAATAGAATGTTCTGAATGAATTTTAATAGTCTTGATGTAACGCAACGATGCAGACCAGATTGCTTTTGAAAGAAATAACAATAATAAAAAAGTAGTATACATTAGTACTTTAGTAATTCCAATGAATATTTTTAACAAATAATTCCTCTCGAATTATCTCTGACTTGAACAACTGGATTCCAAGAGACTGATCTCAAACAGGAATGGATTATTTGTTTTTGAAATCCCTATTTATACAAATTGTTCTCTTGACCTATAAAATAATAGAATGTAAAAATTTCCAACAGAGACACTTAGTCTAACTGTAAATAAGATTGATATTGAACATGTTACATAAACATACGTAAACATGTTATTTATAACTTACAATCATGGACAAAAAGTATCTGTATAAACATTCTTTCGCAAGTTACAACCATGGACAAAAGTTAAGCACACAATATAAATTAAATATATATAATAGTAGAACCAGCGTTCATCCAAGCATAACTTTTCAGTAGAGCTCATTCGCAATGGTATGGATAGTAAAATTTGGACAAAAATATTATTGTTTTAGTCACTCAAACTATAAACACAAGGTTCATTTGTTTATGGAGAATCGCCAAGGAAGGACAGCTTTTTCGATGGGCTACAGTTGTTCTTGTTCCGTCTCATTCTACCGACTGAACCCTCTTGCATAGGTCCGTGAGATTTTATGCATACAAAGGTTTGCTAAGATCTATACAAACGAGTATAACATTCAAAACGAAGCTTTTCAAATACCTGCTGAATTCTACGATTGCTTGACAGTACCTTGTGGGTAGGAAATTATTATGGCCCATCAATGATATTTCTAAACAATTTAGCAATACATAAGGCAGCAATCCTCGATAGCGATTTTTAAACTGATGTTTTATTGATATGTTTATAAAAGAGTACGGATATTTAAACATCGCTTTGCTACAGTTTTCGTAAGTTTGCTGAGCATTTCCGTATCCTGATAAGGGTTGTGTGATGTCATGGGGATGTGATCCACTGTGTGACATACATGTTCTTTTCATGCTTAGTGTTATATTCTTAATTGTGAAGAAATATTTATCGCTTTTTTTGTTTTAATTAAAAAGAGTACAACTCTGATAGATATTTGTAATGGTTAATACGTACCATGACCATAACAATAATCTATGAACACGTACTCGCCTTTCTTCGTTCTTCTCGGCATAGGGCCATGCGCAATAGCTGTCCACAAAATGGCTATTATGAGAGTGCTCAAAGGATATAATGTACTTCTGAAATGGTGACAGTTGTAAAGTGAGGTTGTTTACAACATGTTCAACTGAGAATTTTGGTGTACCTCTATATTACTTTCATGTATTCTTTAGCAGTTATTAAAATCGGGAATATGAAATTAGCCAGAGAAGTCAATCCCGACTTCGGAAATTGCATTGCATGAATTGCAAAATATCTAAGTACAACAAGTTATCCGCTCTTTTATACAATTTGCCTTTGAAGTCCAAGAAGTGAAAATGACCAACCAGAGCAAATAATTTTTATATGAGCACATCTGAAGTAACATCAATGTGTATGTTATGTAACCCAAGTTACACCCATCAATCATACACCAAAATAAAGAGAATTAAAAGTTCTTTTAACAATACCCAAGATCTGCAAGGTCAATATTTAAATAACCAGTACTACTAGTGAGAAAAATCTGTGAAATTCTTTTCTTTAAAATTCTATCCCTTTACAAAATAGGGAACTTCACCTATGGCCTCTCCAGTAAAACTGTTTTCGATTATACCCTTACAGCGGGTTACCTTCCCTTGGTAAGATAACACTACTGACACGATGCTGTAAATTTGGTTATTAAGTAACATCTCGAGTAAACAAAACACTTTGAAAACTTTATGATATTTACTTTTAGATTGTATTTATTCTGGGATTTCGCTCGCGTTTGTCTTTGGAGAAAAATCTTAGTTCAGTGATGGAACACAAGGCACGTCACCGGATGTCATAACATACTTCTTGACTTAACAATGTACAACGTCTGTAGCGCTACATTGACCAGTTCCTTCACCCACGTTCTTGATAGGATTTCAGTGAAAGCAGAGGGAAAAGCAGAAAGCAGACAAGCTTCTCGTGTATGAATCTGCTTTGACTATGCATTGTGCAAACTACAGCACTTGTTTTATTGGCTTGTTTAATTCATGTGGCTTTTAAAATTGCATATCCAGCCCGCGCACTCAGAAAAGTTGCATGTGCCGGTATTCGACGATCAGCAAAGAATTATGTGACCTGGAAGTCTAAATAATGTTATGGCAGTGGTATATTTGAAAAAGTATGAACTGTGAGGAGGGTGGATTTTAAACTTTTAAGAGTCTAGTTTTTATATATTTTGTTTTGCCTATAATGGTTATCTAAAGATATTGGTAATGTGAAATAAACAGATCCAAGGAAAAACATACGCAGCTTTAGTTATATGCGTATTTACTGAAATACAATTTGTTCTAAAGAGGACGAACGAGGAAAAAATATTGCATAAAGATATGGAGCTTTTTGCCAAGTTTCATATGCACATTCTTTACCTGTGGACACAACACAATCTGCTTGCGTGTCATATGAATTTCTATCCATTCACGAATATCTTAAAGAAAATAAGCTGTTCGTGCTCTCCTTGACTAGTTTGCTTTTTTAATTTTACATTTTCTGTTGCAATACTCGTAAGAGAATAAATCATACTAATAAATCATGCAGATATAATTAAAATGAAAATTGGAAACAATTTTGTAACCGAAAAACTGAGCAGCTTATACTGTTCACTCTGTCAAAACCTCTGCATGTACAAAATATATTTCATTTTAAACCCATAAGTGCTACAGGTGTGTATACATGTAATAAGATATATATTTTAAAATACTACTCACTTGCATTACTTTTGACATGAACATTCTTTTCAAAACACTGTGAATCAAAGTGAAATTTCAAGAGGAATTAGTATGCAAAAAAAGCGAATGAAAGCAATATTTCTCAACAAGAAAGTCCAAATTCATACGAAAACAAAGTCAAATGAAAGATAAAGCGACGCTCCACAAACATTTAACCGTCGCCTGGTTTAATGATACAAAATGTCATCAAAAATCATGATACATCATCAGTTCAACATCATGCCATTTCCTTTTTACAAACATCATATTATCAACCATAGCTGTAGTCAGTATTTTTTGTAATTAAAGAACATGAGTTGACATTGATTCTTTAATAAATAAGACACTCAACCCATTATACGCTCTAACTATTGAACAAATGGATACATACATACATACGTACGTACGCACACACGCACGCACACGCGCGCACGTACGCACGCACGCACGCACACGCACACACACACACACACACACACACACATACATACATACATACATACATACATACATACATACATACATACATACATACATACATACATACATACATACATACATACATACATACATACATACATACATACATACATACATACATACATACATACACACACACTACACAGTCTCGTGATTAGCACATGGGCAAGAAGGCTCTTCTAAAATGGTTTCCATGGTGATATTGTCCCCAGCACATTTGCATGACTCTTTATTAGGTCGGAAATTAATTGGCGTATATCCCTTGCCATTTATTCTCACTCGAGTACACTTTCCCTTGCACTCCCGTGGATGCCTCTCCCACCCTCGTCTGATTTTGTTAACATATCTGTCCAAGCAAGGAAAAGAGAGCATGAACTTCAGAAGCAGCGTCAACCATGGTATCAAGGAGCTCAAAAAAGTAATCGATTTAAACACTTGGTTTGGTGTTTTTACCCATCCAGGTGCACCCATAATTATTACGTGAAGTGCACCCAGGAAAAGAGCAAGATGACCAAGCTTGGACTGAACAAACCGCCATTCTCGCCAATTCAGTGCATCTGCCACCGTCGGCAAGGTAGATATGGCGATGAAGCAAAGAACAAGAAAGGACAAAATTCCCATCAGACACGCGGCTTCTCCTTTCCAAATCATCCAAGTTTTCATGGGAAGGTCCAGCGGTTGGGTGAAGTTGTCCGGAATGGTGATTTGCGTTGATTGATACCAGGAAGATAGGTAGGTGGGGCTCATGATTAGGATAGACATCAGGGTATGTACGAATATTAAGGTAAAAGACACAATTCCAAGCTGTTTTCTAGACCGCAGCCATTTGTCCAACCATTTAGGAAAACTTATGTGTTTTGTTCCATGATAAATTTGAAAAAATGCAGCTACGGAACTTGCGAGATATGTAACGGATAGTGTGGTTATTCCAGTCATGCACAAAGGTTTATTCAGGACTTTAACAAATATTTGGTCCCACCTGTAGGCTGTTTTTTCTATGAAGTAGATATAAATAACGTACAGCAACCACAAATTGAAGACACCTAAAGTGAACCCAAGGGGCGCGCGCCATTCGGGAAATAGTCGAAGAGTGAAATCTTCAATCCTCTGTGCAGACCGGAGGTAACCGAAGTCAACGGAAAGAAAACCAATCTCACGTGCTATGCTAGCAACAGTCTCGCGATCACATGCTTTGTCGCCTGCTATGAATACTCTTTTGCTGCTGGTGTTGTAGTCATATTCCATAGTGTATGCTGATACAACGTTAAAGGCTTTCACAACATTCGCAGATGGGACTATACTTTTTAAATACTCTGCATTTGATTGTCCTTTGCATCGTGTATTTCTGTTGGAAACATCAATCAACAACTTTTCTGACAAAATGCCCTCGTAATTCTCTAGTGTTGCTTTGTAATTTTCAGCATAGATAGCTATAAATAAAATCTGGTTCGTTTTGATACAGCTCTCGATTGTCGTAATGGTGATATTACAGAAACATTCATCAATAGATGACAACTGTGAAAGCTCCGGCTTCCGGCTTCCCAATGTTACGTCATATCCGGAATAGAAGAGTCTCTTGGCCAGGGCTCGTGCGTAGTTACCAGTGCCAATAATTCCAACAGATCGTGAATCATTTTTGTTCTCCATGTCTACAAAAATAAAGTAAATCATTTTAGCGATAACCTTAACAATAATTACCAAATTCTTTCCTAATTAAATACATTTATGTGTAATTACTGATCATGTTTTCTGCCGAACAGTGCGCTTACAACGCTCTTTTAATAAACTCGGTTTTTCTGAGGACAATAATCAAAATCTACTATGGTATCTCTTGACATGTAGTATAGTATGTGTCGGTATTAAATGGTATTTAGTAGGTCTGTAGCACTTTAGTGACACGAGATTAACAATCCGATCATAGAATTAATGCGAATGGAAGAAAGAACAGAATCTCAAGCCATTCGGATCACATCCTATCAAGTTTATACTTTAAAGCAACTGCCAGTTAGACATTTGTCGTAACAAGTGACCTGTATGTAAACTGTTACTTCCTAAAAATTATTTCAGTACTTGTCCGCAAACTGTAACTGCCTAGAACTCATGTTAATAGTTGTACACAAACTGTAACTGCCTAAAACTCATGTCAGAACTTGTACGCAAGCTGTAACAGCCTATAACTCAAGTCAGTACTTGTACACAAACTGTAACTGCCTATAAATCATATCATTACTTGTACGCAAACTGTAACTGGCTAGAACTCAGGTCAATACTTGTCCGCAAACTGTAACTGCCTAGAACTCATGTCATTGCTTGTACCTAAAATGTTACATTATATAAAGCATTCGAATACATAAGATAAGGACTTCAAATACCTCGTATGTTACAAAACAAAACCCACAATGAGAATAACAAAATCACGCCAAAAACGAGTCGCAAAACTTTAGTAAGTACCTCTCTCAATCGATTGAGAGAGAGAGAGAGAGAGAGAGAGAGAGAGAGAGAGAGAGAGAGAGAGAGAGAGAGAGAGAGAGAGAGGAGCAAGGAGGTAAATGTAAACTTGCCATTTGTTGGATTATCATTTACACCACCACCACTTGTATTACTACTACAACAGCTACAAATGATTATGTATGTATGTATGTATGTATGTATGTATGTATGTATGTATGTATGTATGTATGTATGTATGTATGTATGTATGTATGTATGTATGTATGTATGTATGTATGTATGTATGTATGTATGTATGTATGTATGTATGTGTGTGTGCGTGTGTGCGTGCGCGTGTATGTGTACTGATACCACGTCTACTACAACTATTATCCATTCCACTCCTGTCACTAATATATCCTATAATTAACTATAGTGCTACTACTGCTACGAATAATGAGGGTATATATATATATATATATATATATATATATATATATATATATATATATATATATATATATATATATATATATATATATATATGAGAGAGAGAGAGAGAGAGAGAGAGAGAGAGAGATTACCTAGACAGCTGAATCGTATTGTTGAGACAATGAGACAATTAAATAACAGTTTTCACAACGAACTATACCGCAAGGGTAAGACATAAAACTAAACGAAGCACTTCCTGTTTCCAAACGTTTTGTCAATTTTCAACCCTCAGCGAAAAACACTTCCCATATTTGGTATTACAACGACACCGGAGACCTATCCCTTTATATCAGTTCCGTCAACATTTCCCGAATATCACATGTGGCTAGCTCTAAATTTGAACTACAATTAGTTCGCAAGAACTGGTCATATTTGTAGCAAGGTTAACTCTAGGAAATGACTTTACTTAGTCATGAATCCGAAGAATTTTCTTTAATGAATTTGTGTTGCTCTCTGATGTAATTTACAGAGTTTTCGTCAGAACTCTAAAGGAAGAAATCTTTGTATATGAGAACATTAAACTGGAAAGTAGGACGTCTTCAGTCCAGAACTGATGTATGTTAGGCACTAAACGACCCTATGCTTTGTAAATAGACAGGTGTAGTGTTGCATACCTGTATGCCCTTATGAGAGTAAGCTGGCCAATATGTATTGTATGGATGGATGGATGAGTAGATAGTTACACGGCACATAATCACTATGTAGTTCTAATGTGTACAGATTATAATTCTATTTCACTGAAGACAAATTGAATCTGCACTACACAGAGCATATACAGTAACTTGAGTCTCCTCTGTTGATATTGTGTAACGGACGGCGAAGCTACGGTTACTTAAGGGTGCGTAACGTAGAGGTCTCTTTTCTACGAAGAATCTTTAGGGCCAAGTGGATTTATTTATCCTGTCTAAATTAAGTCGAAATTTCGCGTTAGTATCTCGAAATTTCGAGTAAGCATCTCGACTTACTATTGCGAAATTTCAACTTATTATCTCGAAATTTCGAGTTAGCATCTCAAAATGTCGGCTGAGTATCTTGAAATTCCGAGTTATTAACTCAAAATATCGACTAGTAACTCGAAATTTAAATGGGTATCTCGAAATTATAGGTTAGTAAATCGGAATTTCGAGATATTATCGTATCGTACTTTATGCAGATACATCCTGTAGCACTGGTTACAACATATATGACTCGTGAGAAACTTTGACTGGCTCATTCTAACAGTATGAAAGGTCAATTTGGTCACATCTGCGATAAAAAGTGACTCACGTTTGCAGTGATAGGTTAAGCAGGCTTATTCATATTTTTCTTAGATAGGGAAATCTCTGCGCAGGTGCTCATATTTAATAAAGAAGTATAGCAGATCATCTAAGATGGATTGAGACAATGCCAATGGTAATTAAGTACTGCAGATCACAAAATTGCTTTACAGCATAAAGTATTTTGTCTCATTGCAAAAAAAAACTCGTCCTCTAATATACAAAGGTCTGCATGAACTACAGTCCTTGAAAAACGATTACGACAATCATGTTTGTACTCAGATTGAGAATAGTCTTTACATATAATAAATTAATTTAACCACAACAAAATGTGAACTCGTAAGTCGTAAGGTAACACAACTGTTAAAATTAAAACTATCCGACTAAAGATAAACGTCAGAAGTCCACCAATATTACGTCTCCACAAAGTGCTTGCAACTTATTTTTAATAAAATCACAGTCACAAGCACATTATACACCTGTTCCTTGTTTAATATTCGTCTGTATATTTAGCTTAACATTTATGAAACAAGCATATTTGTTTCTTCCAATCACACTGACCTAGACCCTTGACTGAGCCTATAATCAATAGGCTTTTTCCTTTGTTCCAGGTGTTCCCAGGTGTAACCAACCACAAAGTTTAGTTAGGTTTATGATGTGAAAACGAATATTGTTGTGCAGAAGCCATTTGTCTTCTTTCAGTCATTGTGACCTTGGCCTTTGCCCTTTGATCCCAAAATTGACAGGCTTCTCGTCCTAAAAGATTAACTATTTTTCATAAAAAAATATAAAGATATTTACGCATAAACACGATTCGCATTGCAACATTTGACAATATACAAACTGGATAGGATGGCTAAATCTACACTATTACATATAAAAAATAAAAGTATCACTCTTGCACAAAAAATAAGTTAGAGAATTTTTTTATGCAGCCATACATAGTTTTCATCGTCTAAATATAACATGGTCGAATACAGTAGAGGAGCAACAAACGAAAAACAGCTAATAAAAAAATCAATCAACCATGAACATCAAGTTATTGTTACCTAATTCTTGTATGCTGTATATAATGACTTTGTAATGCAAAATAGTCCAAAACACAGAGGTTATAACAAACATAAGGCAAAAGATAATACGAACAAAAATATAGGAATGAAGTAAGAAACAAATCGAGACAGTGCCATATCTTTCCGCAGTCTTGTTTAAAAGGGAATAACACTTTCTAAACAGAAGAGTAAAGCTATTTTTTTTCTTGCGACGGCCTATTTGATCAACATCCAATCAGCATATGCCGCATTATGCAATTATGAGATAATAACTCAAACTTTCGAGATACTAAGTCGACATTTCGAGATAGTAAGTCGAAAGGTCAAGATGGTTAGTCGAAATTTCAAGATACCAAGTTGAAATTTCGAAATAATAATTCGAAAATTCGACTTACATGGCACAGGATAAATAAATCCACTTGGTCCTAATGCTCCGTCGTACTTTTCTGATATAACGCATACAAAATACACACAGCACATTTTCTTCATTGTTTACTGATTCCATTCTGGTACCATCATTGGCTAAATCATCGCAAAACTCCAACAAAAGTGGTACGTGAGAAATCTTGTCGGTAGCTTCCCGTGGGTTAGTGGTTCCTCTCGGTTTCTACCTCCACCAAACAAACTTGCAACTGTGTATAGCCTAGCATGTGCTGAAAATTGCGTCAAATCCACAGAAGTAGACCAAACAAAACCATAACTGAGATGCGCATAAATAGTTTCTAGGATTACCGTATTTACTCTCTTTTAAAACATGTCCCACTGCAAACTGCACAGATCCAGATCTGCCGGCCCATTATGTGCCGGAAGATCTGTCTGCCGGTTTTTTATACGCAGGAAGATCTGGGCCTGTGCATTTTGTTAGAGGTAGTCAGTAGAACGGCATCGACCCTGATCTGCACTCGAATTATGCTACGAATCGATCAGGGTCTTTGTTGTTTGCAGGTTACCTAGAGTTATAAGCTAGAACATAAGATAAGCCGATTGTGTAACGAGAATGATATATATACATAACGTTATGTGGGATATCGCACTATGTACACCTTACTGAGGTTTACTTTAAACGGAAGATTTAACAGGATATAATTTGCACAACAAATAATCGATCAAGTGTGTAATAAAACTATAATGACGTACACGTTTGTCTACCATTAGAAAGCATAAACGCTGAACAATCCTTAATCTGCTACTCCTAAGATAATCACAATTAATAAGGTCTTTAGCTTTGACCCCGAGACAACTAAAGACTTGCTTCGCTTCATACCAATAAGATATACCGCGTTTCATCCTATAGGTTAGACGAGGAGTCTCAAATACGTGGCTTGCCAAGCCGCATCACGTGATCCGAAAAATGATTGGCGTCACAAGATGTCGTGAGACATAAAACAGTTGGTACTGCCTTGGGCCATCGAAAATGCCCTCAGGATGGTCTGAGTTTGAAACCCTCGAGTCATATGAATACCTAACTTTCTTTCAAAACACGCAAGATTTGGCTATACATGGCAGCCAGTATAAATGGTGGAAGAACAACTGGGAAAACCCCGGAAAGAACCAATGACCCACAAAAAACTACCGGCAAACTTTCTCACATACCCACATTGGCCGAACCCATGCAGACAAAGGTGAGATGGCAGTGATCCGTAACGGTGAGCACTTTAGACCCCTCGGTCACTCGGGGCCTTAGAACAGGGGATGACTTATGGTGGACAACATTTAAAGTAGAAATACCGTCTGTGCTTGCTTATAAGTCGAGTCAAACTGCATACAACAAAGATCATGATCTGCCGAAGCATAATCGCCAGCCAATCAGGGTCTACATTGCTTATTCTAATGAATATTTCTAAGAAACTGCATAGAATCAGATCTGCCAGAGCATGATACAACGGCAGATCTGGATCTGTGCAGATTGCAGTTGGACTCGTCTTATAAGCAAGTACTTAATAATGAAAACCTTGTAATTTCGGTGTCTGTAGAATTCCTGCTCTTCACACATAATATATCAATGGTCTCAAACTCTTTTGGCTGCAAACCTTAAAAAAGTATATTTTTCTTTTGCATGACCTGGGGGTTAAGAGTCACTGCATTTCGCTATGTAGACATTTTACAGCCGACTCAAATAAAGTTTAAGGATTCAGATACTCTAGAAATGAGTTGTTGTTGTTGTTATTGTTGTTGTAGGGTTTAACTCAATTTTTCAGCACGAGACAAGTTATACATGGCGGCCTGTATAAATGGTGGAGAATGAACAAAGGAAAACACAGGAAAGAACCATCGACTTACTAAAAGTTTTCTCACACACCCACATTGTCCGAATCCGAGACTCGAACCCACGCAGATAGAGGTGAGATGGCATTGATCCGTAACAGTGAACTCTTTAGACCACTGGGCCACTCGCGATCGAGGCCTCCTCTTGAGATGAGTAAATGTATTGCTAAGATAGTGATAGGAAAATCAATAATTAAATTTTTAAAGAGTTACCTAAAACATCAATCAAGTTGTTGTAAATTACTCCCAGTCTTCCGCTGCTAATATCAAAGATTTGTAACGTGGGCATTATTTTATAGTCATTATGAAAATAATGCTTGGGAGAAATAATTATTGTAACGTTAGGTTAGATAAACTCTGTCGCAGCCGGGATTCGACCACGTTTTGTCTGTCCCACAGTCAGGCGCACAAACCACTAGGCTGTCTGATCCAGGCCAGATAAGTTGGTTAATATACGTGTTACCTTATCTACATAAACCACTACAATATTGAGAATTTTAGTATTCTTATTTTTAGACACGAAACATTCCTAACGAACGATCTTGTTCATCAAGTCGAAAATCCGCCATGTCATTATTCCAGACATCAATCATTGCCAAAAAAGTGTCATCCTGACGAAATGTCGGTTTCAACAATGTATATTTCGATCTTTGTGGGTAACCTCATGCTTAATGCATGTCTATGTGTCTCTAGTTTACATTTTTATTACCCCAAATTTGTTTCTGTCTGCCCGTCTGATCTACAGATAAGAACAACGGAAAATAACGCACAGATCACTAGGCTAAAAGATGCAGACTGGTTGTTTAGAAGCTCGTTACCTTAGTTACCTAAACCACTACGATATTAGGAATTTTAATATTATTTTATACACAGTAAGCATTTAACAACAAACGATCTTGTCAACTAACTCGTAATTTTGAAAATAAATCCTGTCGACCATCTGTCAAGGTCTAAAATTTGGTAATTTTTACGAAATATGGGTATTTACAATGTTTCTTTCGAAAAAAAAGGGGGGGCGATAATCCCTTGCTTATTTATCTGTCTGTGTGTCCCTAATTTACATAGAATCCGAATATATTTTGTCTGCCTGTTTGAAACATAGGTCTGTTCGCCGGGAAAAGCTTTTTATATGTTGGTCTGCTGATCTACGGATCTCTTTTTCATCTGCTATTTAATATTTGTATAAATAAGTCTGTCTGTCTGTCTGACATCCACTGCTTGATTAAAAGCTCTACATGAATCACAGCATAGCCGGAGTGTACTCTTACGTTTTTTTTATGGTTATAACACGTCGTAAGAGACTTATTCAGAATGACTTTTGAACGTAAACATGATAGGTAGCAAGCAGAACCTTGTCCGCTTTAAGCAACATTCTCTTTTGTGATTATATATAACATTAGTAGCCTAAAATATATTGGCAAACTCAGATAGATTAGGCTGTGCTACTTATATGTTGGGAGGTAAGACCAAGCTGTCATATTTTTCCTTCCGATATAAAACATACTTATAGTGTGTTAAAGTTCGGTGTCTTCTTGCCTGAAGGTAGATTTAACAAATATTAAAGCAAAAAAAATACAAACTTAAAACATTATATCTCCGTAAGAGTGGTGGGTATATTGATATTTTTTTGGACAATAGTGAAATTGTAATTTTTTATATCTATTCTCCCGTTTGTGAATTTAGAGATATTAAAACTCCAGTTCTGTCACTATATCCGCAACTCTAAAATCAATGGACCAGTCAGACAATTACGAGAATTGCCGTGCGTAAAATAATTATGTTTACACATTATAAATAATTGCTCAAAGCTACATTTAATTAACATCCCATTAGCTTACTGACAGTGTCGGTATTGAGGTATAGTGATTGTTTATGTATACGATATGACTGCAAAAGTAGGATCTGTGCTATTTGTTTCAAAAAGAGAATGTATCTGATTCAAGAGAATGCATGTTTAATTTTTTTAACATTTAAAAGGATATACTCCAATATTTAAGCAACTCGAAATTTAAAGATTTCTTTCAGCGACAGCTACGATAAAACAATACTGCAGTTTGATGAAGGAGTAAGTTAACCTATCTGACGGTTGCAAATACACAAGTTTGTTTTCTGCTAAATTTTTTAGCGCAACTCGCAGATCTCGTAAAATCAAAATAGTCAATCTAAAACAATGATTGGACAAGACATGCATAGAATTAATAGAAAACAAAGCTAGATTCATACAGCACATGGTGACTCATTATATAGGATTAGTGTTTTATACCTTTGAAGGTATTGATAAAGCGTTTGATATTGCTGATAAAAGAAAGTTTTGTTGATGAAAGTTTTCTTGCTTGTTTATTGCTGATAAAAGAAAGTTTTGTTGATGAAAGTTTTCTTGCTTGTTTATTGCTGATAAAAGAAAGTTTTGTTGATGAAAGTTTTCTTGCTTGTTTATTGCTGATAAAAGAAATTTTTGTTGATGAAAGTTTTCTTGCTTGTTTATTGCTGATAAAAGAAAGTTTTGTTGATGAAAGTTTTCTTGCTTGTTTATTGCTGATAAAAGAAAGTTTTGTTGATGAAAGTTTTCTTGCTTGTTTATTGCTGATAAAAGAAAGTTTTGTTGATGAAAGTTTTCTTGCTTGTTGGCACCTAAATTTTAATTATAGAGTAAATTATTCTCTGGATGTTTATTTTTCTGGGGGTTGAGTGCGTTCTAAATGACTAGCAATGGTCAGTATATAAAACCTATACTACTTCAATCTGATTGAGTTTAGAATTAGTGAACGGTGTACTTCCAAAGAAGCTTTAATTCTTCATTAAAACATGATTGGTTTAAACAATTTAATGTGTTATGAAGCCATTTTAACATCCCACCAATTAGAAATCAACACTAAAATAATTAATATTCATTGATGACAGAAGTAGTAATGGAAACAATATAAACATTTATCTGAATTTGAAAAACAAAATAACCGAAAAAAAAGGAATTTGTATATTTGGTTGGTGGTACGAGTTAATTATATTATTATACAACTATTTTATGGTAAACTTTAATACAGGCTAATCAGATGGATAGGCGTAGAATTTCTGCAAGAAAGTAAAGGATTGACAGACGAAGGTATTAGGAATTACATTGTTTTTTAGGAACACATACAAGTTTGTGCCCAGGAAGAACTCTGTACCGCATATTCTCAAAGTGAGACACTCTATGCTAGTGTTTTGTACCATGTTGTAGCATAACATTTCTGTTCTGATAATGTTTCTGACGTGTAGGAAACAGTGATCATTTTATGAACATGTTTTTTTTAGTCATACTGTATACCCATGGGATTTGGTTTGAGACTTGTATGTGCTCTAGTCGTTCTCTTCATTCTTTGGCTGACTTAAGTATATTTGAAAATGTGTGTGAAATGCTAAGGTTGGGATGGTTTATCAATTCTTAAAGTACTTGTTGCACTGACAGAACAGTAATTTATATTCCTCGAATTTTCTCGAATGTGGAACGTGCTATTTAATTTTAGCAATGCCCCATTTCTTTCAGTAAATCAAT
The DNA here is from genome assembly GCA_016746295.1 of Potamilus streckersoni. Lineage (NCBI taxonomy): Eukaryota > Metazoa > Mollusca > Bivalvia > Unionida > Unionidae > Potamilus > Potamilus streckersoni. The sequence continues at coordinate 212,458 of JAEAOA010000647.1, read as the reverse complement.
TACTAACGCGAATTAAAATATCTAAATTATATAAGAATTCGTTACAAATGTCACTGTAAGCACACAACAGAACCCCAGAATAGTACAAAATGTAAAATATGGAGATTTCACAATATAACAGCATGTATATTTCGCAACAACAATAAATGTTCTCATGGGTAAATATGCGAGGAAAATCTGCATACTTACGATTCCTAGTTTCTGATGCATGAGTGGCATTCAAATGACACAAAAGCTAAATAAAGCCAGAATAAGGCACCGTCGGTATGTTCAATGTGAAAGTTTCAGTTCAAATTTCAATGCTCAGTGTCTCGAATTCCAATTCCACATGTTGAATAAAATTGTTGGGGTTGAAAGTTCCATGTTATATTTCGAGTCTTTAAAATTACTAAAATATTAGAGACCGCTCCGGTGGCCAAAGTTTTTAGAGCGTCCGCCTCGGAGGTCTCGGATTCGATACGCTTTGAGAGTCTTGCCAAAGACTTAGAAAACAGTACTAGCAGCTGCCTCGCTTGGCGCTCAGCATTATGAGGTTAGTGTTAGGACTGTCAGACTGGCGTTAAAATAATGTGAGTGTGTAGCACAAAATACTACATGTGTGGCATGATGAATTAGTGCTAGGCATCATTTTAAACTGAAAAATGAAGACATCGTAGCACTATGACAGAAACATTGTTAAAGCTAGGTTAAAAATCCAAATCGCATACACAGACATACACACACACACACGCGCGCGCGAGTACTAAAATATTACAATTCTATAATTCTAGCTGACTTGTAAAATTCGAGAAACTCAATATTTCATATTTAGTTCCTCGGTTGCAAAGGCAATTCACGTTTGAAAAGATAATCCTTTCAAACATATCTACTCATCTGCACGTGAGAATGTTTTTAAGTGACTGCGCACACTGCCCATATCAGTAAAGACCCACTTTAGGGACGGACATTTAATTTGAGGAAAAAAAGACTCATTTTGAGCCGGATAGTATATTTTTCTTTTACATTATTATAATTATGTATTTATTTTTGTTAACTAATATAACGGCTATGACATGTTGTGTGCGTGCGTGAGATAGAGAGAGAATACTGTCTGAGCTAACTGAGAGCTGAAACTATTGTTTACTTTTGCTGTAAATGCTACGGTAATTTAAAAGGTCACTTACGCGCCACTGTGAGCTATTGACCATGACCCTAACGTCAAAAAGGCAAGTTAATTGTCCAGCTTTATTATGACTCATTCCAAATATGAACAAATCCATCAATGAGTTTAGAAAATATAAGCAAATTGAGTCACTTTAACCAAAACTTTATTTTAAACTTTATATGACTGTGACCTTGTCTGAAAGGTCATAGGAGTAAACAGACATAAAATGAATTGTCTTTAATTCCTCATAATGAATCCCAAGAAAGATAAAGTTCTATCAAGGAGTTCAGGAAATATTGGCAAGTGAAACAAAGCATCATAACGTTATGCAAATTTGACTTGGCCTTTTGAACGCTGCGGTTGGCTAAGTGATTACAGCGTTCGCCTTGGATTCGGATGTTTCGGGTGTGAACCCCTTTCGAATCATACCAAAGAGTTATGAAAATGGTACTAAAATGCTGTCTCACTTGGCGCTCAGCATTAAGAGATTAGTGATATCACTGGTTGGCCCGGTGTCAGGATAATGTGAGTGTTGAGGACACGATGCTACATGTCTGCTACATGATGTCCCAGTACTAGACATCGCTATAAACTGCCACACTGCAGACATTGTAGCAATATGACTGAAAAGTTGTTATAGCTACGTTAAAAGTCCAATTCACACGCATACAAACACACATTGACCTTTTACTCCAAGATGAGAGGGACAGTATACTATATAATTAGTCAGCTTATCTTTATAATGATCTATGTTAAGTATACTGCGACTGTGAATATATTAGGAAATGTTTGCAAATTAAACCTTTTAACAAAAACTCCATATTATTAAGTGTCAATAAGTTGACAGTCTTTCGGATCCCTTGGTTATTATCTAAACGAAAGTCTAAACTGAAGTCATTTCATCTACTTTCGGGAAATCAAGTAGCCATTTGTTTTAAGGATTTTGTCTTTTACATTCTAAACTAAAACAAATAAAAGTCATCTTTGACCTTGTTTAGACAGGGTTTTCTTTTTCGGAAATGGTAGGTCTCGGTCATTTAGCTCGATCCAGGGACATCTATACAACAGAGAAGATTGGTTTCGAACAACAGTTGTAGTCAAACAGGGAAGTATATTGTCACCTACACTCTTCAACATTTTCCTGGAAAGGATCATGGAGGATGCCTTGCATGACCACAAGGGCATTATCAGCATAGGAGGAAGAACAATCACCAACCTTCTCTTCGCAGATGATATTGATGGCTTAGCATGAGATGAAAAGATTGAGCGTCTGGACACAACCTCTAGAGCATATGGTATGGAGATTAGTGTCGAAAAAAAATAATGACAAACAACACCAATGGCATCAGTGCAAAAATAAAGATAAGTGGACAGAAACTGGAAACAGCCACAAACTTCAAGTAATTGGGATAAATCAACACAGATGAGGGCTCCAAACCAAAAATACTTTGCAGTATTGCCCAGACAAAAGTAGCAATAAAAAGGCTGAGACCAATATGGAAAGATACCAACATGGTTTTTGGTTCCAAGATAAGGCTGATCCGCTCGATTCTCTTATCTAACTTTCTATATTTTTGAAACATGGACGCTCACATCATATCTACAAATAAGGCTTCAAACCTTCGAAATAAAATGCTCCACCCGATCTTGGGTATCTCATACATTGACCATGTAACCAACGAAGAAGTCCACTACAGGATTCAACGATCCATCAGATCCTATCAAGACCTCTTGACCACTGTAAAAAAGTGCAAACTGGAGTGGTATGGTCATGTCTCAAGATCATCGGTACTGGCAAATACAATCTTGCAAGGCACGGTGCGAGGGTGCAGAAGAAGAGGCAGACAGAAAAAGAGGTGGGAAGACAACATTATGGAGTGGACAGGCATGGGATTTGAAAATTCCCAAAGAGCAGTAGAGAAGAGGAAAAGCTGGAGAGAATGGTTATAAAGTCAACTGTGGTACCCTAACGACCTCTTGGGTTAAGGGATAAGGATGAGGAGGAGGAGGAAGAGGAGGATGATGACATCTTTACAAAATACATATAACATTTCAGCATGGAAAAGAATACAAAGTTCTAAGGGTAAATGCAGGAATAAATATAAAACAAGGTGTTGCATATTTTAGATGAATTATAAACATAGGAACTGAAACTTTCTACCACTGCTATGCAATTCAATGGACTTAATCTAAAACCTCGATATAGAAAATGGAACTGTTAACAGCAATATTACTTCTGAACATATGAAATTAGAAATCTCTAGATATGCATTGATATGTCAACCATCACTGTGCAAGTTGAAAGTTAACATCTACAATCACAACAAAAGAAATTTAGTTTTCAACCATCACAGTTTTTCAACAAATAAAATGTAAAAACTTCTCTTTTGAAGTGGAACTTCGAGACAAGCAATTTCATTCAGAATGTGAAATTGGTAATCTCAATATATAACGTTGAAAGTGCAACAACCACTGTGTAATTCACCAAATAAAACTGAAAAACTCAACATATGAAATGTAACTTCTAATACAAATATTTCTGGACAATAAAAATATTGAAATTTCAACTACGGGTCAACTCTTGGATCAACTTTTGTTCGCCACGAAGCCTCATGATAAACCGTTTTTGCATAAGTTGAACTACGTTAAAACTCACTGCATGATACAAGAGGTCAAAGCTTTCAGTACTTCATACTGCCACACCTTCCATTTTTCCCCCTCTTTAGCACGCTGTGATCAGTCTGACAAAATGATCATGTTTTGACAGATACTCTACGACTCAAAAAATCTGCTTCCTAATATGCATAGCAACAGCTTTGGTCGAAAAAGACCGGAAGAAGCTGTTGCAAAACCTATTTCAAATTAAATTTTTATATTTGACTTACTGAAAGATAATGATATATTGTATTAACTTTATTCATTAATTGAATAGTTAAAAATCTCTGTGACGAAATAGTTAGTCCTTGTGCCTAGGCATGTTCATCGATCCACCATTCTGTCACGCTTTTAAGACAGTTACCATGGTTTTTGCCGGAACAATCTGGTCACACAACCAAAATCAACACCATCAGCCGATAATCAGACCAAAGCATCTTTGACTAACATGTACTTGTAAACATACTTGAAGCATAATGGGCGACAATTCACCCTCACCTTACAAACGGTACTGCGTACATGTCTGTGTCGCAAGGGCGAGGATTCAGTATGCCTGTACCTTGGACCGTTCATGGGGATCATGCTCTGTTATTCAATAGCCTACTTAAATAAAGGTACAGATCATGCTCTGTTATTCAATAGCCTACTTAAATAAACGTACAGATCATGCTCTGTTATTCAATAGCCTACTTAAATAAACGTACAGATCATGCTCTGTTATTCAATAGCCTACTTAAATAAACGTACAGATCATGCTCTGTTATTCAATAGCCTACTTAAATAAACGTACAGCCTTTTAGTTAAAATACTTACGGTTAGCTATATATATGGTAATGTGTGCCTAGTGGTGACAGTATATGGGCTGGTGCGTGCAGGCAAAGCGATGGTTGCCATTTACTCGCGGACCTGTTTTCGAAACTCCGTAGAGTACAAATTTAATTTTTATAACCTGTATGATAGTATTGTTTTGTATTAAACTCTCTCTCTCTCTCTCTCTCTCTCTCTCTCTCTCTCTCTCTCTCTCTCTCTCTCTCTCTCTCTCTCTCTCTCTCTCTCTCTCTCTCTCTCTCTCTCTCTCTCTCTCTCTCTCTCTCTCTCTATATATATATATATATATATATATATATATATATATATATATATATATATATATATATATATATATATATATCGTAAACTTGCGAAGGCACTGCATATACCGCACTAAAATAAAGGTAATGCTTGGGGATATTAGAAATAATTCTGCGGTTGGGCATTCTAGAATAGACCTTACATCCATCTTTTTACATCAGGTAGATGTGGATTATTTTTATTGACGAGTCCTTTACAATTAGCATCCACCAATCCGTGGCAAAATCTCCTTGTAACGTGCAGTATTATATCAAATAAAAAAATGATCAAATCATAGGTTTTCGCAATTATGCCCGCCCACGTTTTATAGTCCAACTTGCATCATTATCGACTTTCCCCTTTTAGCGGCTGCTGCTTAAGATTGAGTGAAGAATATTATTTCCCGTGGTTTGAAACAGACATACATACAAACTGTTTGAACCTTTCATAGCATTTCATCGCCTGAAGAATAATGTTTACACACCATAAAATCATTTTAAAGATTATCAAATTATGTTGCCACAGAAAATTCGGCCTCGCAGATAATAAGCGTCATTGCATTTTAACTTAATAGAATAACCGGTAACTTAAAAAAGGAAGGGATGACTTGTGACGTGGGATCGGAAGTAAACAAACACTAATATTAGACTAAAGACACAAATGTCTATCAAAATTCGAAAAACAGTTGAGTATCTGACTAAACACGAAAGCAGTCTGAACATATATATATATATATATATATATATATATATATATATATATATATATATATATATGTATATATATATATATATATATATATATATATATATATATATATTCATTCATGTTTGATGTTTGCAATAGTTTTCTTCCCGAATGATGGAGTAACCCTTGAAATATCCAATAAAAGTAATCGATGAGGCTTTACATCTAGTAAACAAATAAATAAAGAGATGGCAAATTTCTTACTTCTCCGTCTATGTTTGATATGCTACACTCTGTCTTGGAAACGGACAACCTTAGCCAATTAATGAGAAGTTATTTCTAAGACAGAGGTAACTCGATTTATTTAAAAAGTATATGTGTGTGATTTGAATTTTTAACGTAGCCTTAACAATTTTTCAGGCATATCGCTATGGTGTCTGCAGTGTGACAGTTTGATAATGATGTCTAGCACTCGGGTATCATAATGCAGACATGTAGCACGATATCCCACCCGGTCACTAACATCTTAATACTGAGCGCCTATCGAGGCAGCTGTTAGTGACATTGTTATAGGTCTTTTGGTATGATTCGGCAGGGGTTCGAACTCGCGACCTCCCGCACCAGAACGGATATTTAATAAATAGCCCTAGTTTAGACAAAATATTACAAGGATAAATTACTCAATTATTCACCGAGCATCGTTCGGATTACAGAGACCGGTGATGAATCACCAAACTGTATGGATTACAAACACGAATCTATAATATTTATACATTCACAACTTGAAAAGAAAAAGAAAAAAAGAAAAACAATATAGACGATCATTATCCCAAAATTGCCCTGGCTTGTTACGTATAGTGCACGGGGAAAAAAAGCATTGTTAAGTAGCATTACAGAAAATGTGACCTGCATACATTTAAGATCCCCGGTAATATTACCGTGACAGTTATTTCTCCGCACGTCGATAATTAGTACTAATGCCGGCGGGCATACACGACGGTGAAAGAATATATGGCCCAGGAAGGTAAATTTATCACCTGGATATTAACTCCAAGAGGTAAATTGTATTAAAATGATTATAGGAACGAAATCGACCATTTAACTTTCAGGGACGGTGGACTTTACGATATTTTTTAAAAATAATTCTGACCCCTATATAAATTGAATACAATATATTCCTACTCTAATTTGTGGAACAACTTACTGGACCATATAAATAATATTAACTGAAAAAGCTATATCGTGGTGGTACATAAAAAAGATAAAATATGCTAGTTTACGGATAAATGGTTTGTTTATGCTAATTCGACATTGAACGAATTTACTAAATCTTGCTACTGAACGTTCTTTTTTTGTTATTTCGTTTAGGACGAAGTCGTTCACGATTTATCTTCCTATGCCCCGATGTGATACTGTTTTATTAGCGTTTATAACTGCGTCTACCTTATTATTACACATACCGACAATAATTAACAAATAACAACAACAAACAAAAAAGCACGCTCTAATAATCGAATGTGTGGACGTCAGTTTAAAATCATTATGATATTTTGCTGTTCTGGGGCTTAACGCCATTTTTCAGCACATGGCGGCCAGTATTAATGGTGGAGGAAGAAACCGGGAAATTCACGGAAAGAACCACCGACCCACAAGAAGCTACTGGCAAGCTTTCTCACATATCTACATTCGCCAAATTTTAGACTCGAACCACACGCAGACAGAGTTGAGATGGCAGTGATCCGTAACGGAGAGCGCTTTAGACCACTCGGCCACTCGCCCCCCCCCCCCAAAAAAAATCATTATGAAGCTGGCTAGCAAATTGGGGTGGGGTGAGGATGGGAATGAGGTGTGCGTGTGGAAACTTTCCGTCGATGACTGTAACATTAATAAATGTATCTTAGAGGGCTGGGGGTGGGGATAGCACAGGTTTACAAACATGATTTCAAAACAGCATGATTGTATTATGAAGCAAATCAGACAAATGACAGAGAGACTGATTGACTGTATAAACATTAACCATATCGAGTACATATGGTGGGTTTTGTGTGACTGTATCATTACAGCACTCACATACGTATGTATGTGTGTGTATGAGTGTGTATGTGTGTGTAAGAGAGAGAGAGAGAGAGAGAGAGAGAGAGAGAGAGAGAACCAAATAAGATTTTAAAAAATGTAATTTAAAAGAACTTCCTTAAGGAATAAATTTAATAAGTTTCAAGGCATGAAAAGGTTTGATGCACGCACGTGATGCCACAGTACCCAAATCGTAAATACATATCTTAAAATCCCATTGGGTTTAAACTCTATTAATTCATTTTATTCAAATGCTTTTCGTACAACTTCTTTGTAACCTGACATGAATTGCTAACCCTCTAACGCCGCAGAAACAAAACACACGTCAAACAGTTAGTGGTCTGGATGTTCAGAAGTATGGTGAAAAAAAAAGAAAATGAAACACAAGAACAAGAAATTTCAGTGAGAAGCGTTTCGATATCTAATGATAATAGTCACACATATAAAGAACTTTAACATGAGTGTACGTGAAAGTAACTTGTACAATGACGTCCAAGTAAGACGGCATTTGAACGAGTCGTTCGCCATAAGATGGTTGTCAATCGGCTGGTACCGTGTTCGTGTGATCGATGTCAACACTGTCAGCCCTAGATGAAGGAACAAAACAGGAATTTTCGTCATTTATATTTGACAACCAGTAAAGTTACCAAAAAGGTACACAAGTCGCCCCTGTCTTCAATTTCACTCCGATTTAATTATTAGGCTTGTTATATGATAAAATATTCACTAAAGTCCAAAAACGTTACAAAAGAGGCAGAACACATGTGGTTATTATTGTAATAGATACAAGAAGTACCAGTTCACAATGACGAACAATATATTGCACAGTGAGCAAAGACCTTGACATCCTCAGCACGTGAATAAATCATTATGAAAGTGTAAAACGTACAGCGTATGATAAAAGTGAACATCACAAACGTGTGTACTGTTTCGCTATGCTGCAGTACGAGTCAAAATTTAAGGACAATGGCAAATTTATATATATATATATATATATATATATATATATATATATATATATATATATATAGAGAGAGAGAGAGAGAGAGAGAGAGAGAGAGAGAGAGAGAGAGAGAGAGAGAGAGAGAGAGAGAGAGCAAGTGTTGTTCGGATTGAGTAAAATACTATCTGAAGAAACTTAACCAACAATTGTTACAGCATTTACTTAGTTTATTTTCCAGGTTTATATGAAAAGCTGCCATATGTTAATTGCTATTTTAACATTTCGACCCAGAAAATAACTGAGAGTTCCACATTTCAATCTCAACGAGGGATCGCGCTTAAATTTCGACTAGCGCGCGCGCGTGTGTGTGTGTGTGTGTGAGAGAGAGAGAGAGAGAGAGAGAGAGAGAGAGAGAGAGAGAGCTCAAGTGGTGAATTAAAAACAATATGTATAAATTAGAAACAGATATATAAGACATAATTAAAAAATGAATGTAATGCTTAGAATACTCAAACATAGCATTTAAAAATAGTGAATCACTTACCAGTTTAAAGTTATAGGAACTTCCGTGTAGTGTACCATATAGTGATTTCTTCTGATGACAAACTGCACAAAGCACAATGAATTGCTTTAAGGAGTGGTCAACAACAGAAAGTTATATATAGAAATCTCACTGAAAAGACTTATCGATCGAATGGTGTGTGTGTGTAGGTGCTTCCTCATCACGCAACGACGTTTCGTAACGTACGAAGTTACCTACACAAATAATAAGGCTATTCGAGATGAATAAGTATATGTGTTTAACAGTGAGACACATGCCAATCACCTGGAACCCGGCTTATTTCATCAATCAAACTTTAACAGCTTTACTGGAGGCCCTGAACCTTGTATATGTATATGCTGTAAAAACCATCGTAAAAGGTAGTTGGTTGTATTCACTTTCAGGTAAATGAACTTTTGTTCAAGTAAAAATAATATTACTTTTGGGGAATCCCCACCAATCCAATGTTCAAGCCTCTTGTTTAGTTTCGGTGTCTTGGAGCATACCAAGGGGCCAATGTAAGGAACGCGTTGTGCAATTAATATTTCATGTATGGCGGTAGATGGAGATCATATGTGCATATATATACGGCGAAGATCTCGCTGGCAGAAACTACAAACACTAAACTGGAAACACAGGAGTAATCTTAAACTGTTAAAGGTTTGAATGACAGTCCTAAGTGAGTTAGCTACGGGGGTTTTTTGTGCTGTTGCCTGAATAACAAAATATATATTCCTTTTTTTAAAAAAAATTAGAAAACGATTTTGAAGTATGAGTAGATATGTGTTCATTGTATGAAAAACCACATGAGTCTGCAGTTTTATTATTTAAGCACGACGAAATTTCTGACATGAAATCACCTTAACGGTATTATAATTAACGGTATTTTTTTTCACGCGTCTTATATCACTTCAAAATTGCAAGAAGACTGAAAAACTACACATATCCATTCAAAAAACAGTAACGTACCAACTCATCACTCTCGGACGACCATCTCATGAATCCAATCCGGTGAATTAACCTTTATTTTCACCATTACGGTCACAAACACTGAAAATAGAGATCATTACAAGAAATGAATTCAATGAATATTTTCAAATTGTCATGCGTTTTGATTTATTTAGTTTTTCTGTTGTCAGTGAATCTGCGCCAGCTCAGATATCTTTGGATTGCATTATTGAACAACGTTTTCCAGTCTTCCCACGAACACATTCGCATACAACGGTGCCATTTTGTGCCATCTTCAGTTTCATTGATTGGAAAGAACCTATGCTTATTGAACACAAAATAATTCAACTGAAGATAATGATTTGAAAGCTTAACAAAAATTGTCAGTAGATGGGAAGGAACCGACTGATTATGTCATGCGCACTTGCTGGTTTTGATTCTCCCGCATTTGAAACTTAAGCCTATAAGGCAATGCAATCTATAATGAAAAAAAAAAAAAGAGTGTAGCCTGGAAACTGGAAAGTTAGTTGATGCTGTACAGGTCTTTTAATGTCGAACTGATCATTTCAGTGTGCTGCCTCACGGCTGCATTACTTAAGAAATCACTTATTTCACAGTTGTTATGTTTTCATTTACCAGTAATATTCAGGCGAATTAAAAGACAAAAAAAAATGGATTCCTGCTTGCTGACTTTTTGACAGCATATTCATCTAGCAAGTCGTTCTTTTTTTACAGCTACCGTGTCTAGTTAAATTGTCCTTTTTGGTATTGCTCTGCTTGCACAAACTGATATAATTTTCCACCGAGGACATCTATGAGCTGAAACTTCACTAGGGGAATAAACATAATCGCGTCTATTTGGACTCTATGGTCATAAACTAAGTAACTAAAAGAAGCAAAGCCAACATATTAGCAAACCGTAACAAATAATGTATGTATTTTAGCTATAAAATGACGATTTCAGAGGATCTTAAAGAATTATGGTGTGAATCCAAAATAATACTAAAAGGTTCTATTCATGTCCAAAATATTCAACTATTCAAATGAATTTCAGATCCTTGAATGTACTTAAACAACAGCATTATCTAGAACTCCTTGGAATAATTTACAATGTTCCCATAATAATGTTCTAGTCCAATAAACACGTAATTCTAACGAATAATCCACACAAATAGCTCCTTTCAAATTATCTACACACAAAATTTAACACAACTGCAAACTAATTTTAACACATGAAGCAAGTATCCAAAATAGGAATGAATTGAATGTTCAGTTCCACCTTACACACACTTTCATTAGTCTATTATGACATTATGTCACAATATACCCTAACACCTATTTAACGCAACTTAACCCGTCCAATGGGAAATAAACTTCATTCTTCAAAGAACCTACACGACCCTACCAGCCAGTGAGATCATATCCTAAACTTGCTAACAGGTTTTATTATTAGAACTTGACGACATCTATTTGTAGACATTTATTTATAGAGTCCATGCATCCTCAGTCAAATCAATACCATAAAATGGAATCTATATCCGTGTAAAAAGTGAATATGTAATATCATCAGTATAGATATTCACTACCATTTACAGTCATGAACAAGAATGAAACATAATATGGATAGTCACGTATCAAGAGATATTAAAATATACATATACATAACACTATGCAATTTTCTGTGCGGAATCTAAGTGTCAGGTCTTACAGAAATTTGCTTTTCCGGTATAGATATCAAAGTTTAATGCATATATTGTTATATATATCTATGTTTATGAATGTATTGATCCAACGAAAATCACCAACCCAAAAATATATATGTAAGTCACTGTATTCTCTTTTCTATGCTTCCATAACCACATAATTCTTTGATATTTAGGTTAGTTTTTTGGGGGGGGGTAATTTGTTTCTAAAACATGAAGCTTGCGTTGCGCACGCAATCTGAGGAGCACAACACCGATGTGTAGGACGTACTTTATTTTGTGTTCAGTGTACATCTTCTAGTATACCGTTAAATTGAGTGCCATATTTTAGAGTTTGGGACAAGATCTTTATGCTTTTTCTCAGCTGTAAGCTACAATGGGTTGTAATGACGTAAGCACAATGGCGTCTGTCAATGACCAGTGTGTTCTTCCAAGAGTCACGTTGATAAAGTTTGCATATGAAAATAAAATAGTCGCATTTGTTGCATCTATTATCTTAAATGTTTAAGTGCAATACGATTAAATTGCTAGCAATCTATACTATTGATAAAACTTTATTTGAAGGCTGTTAAGTGCGCTCATTTACTAAAATTAAATGAAATATTGTTGTTGTAAAGACTAATACTAATATTACCTAACCAAACTCTAGTAAGTCATGATTGTTGAATGCGCTGCATCTTAAATGTCATCAAAAAATCTTCAAGAGGGAACTTATTGATCGCTGTGGAGTTGCACATTGGTGGCCACTTACTTAAATGGCTCAAAAAAGGAGAACGTCGGGTCTATCATAATGAAAGACAAGAATGAATGTTTTCAACAAGCGTAGCTTTCGTTGTAGCATCTCAGCGAGCTACATTCAATCCATCTTGTACATAATCACACCTCTGTGATAACCTCGTCCAAAAATATCAACGTACTTTAACATTGTTTTTTTTTTTTTGCTGTATGCATTTCTATGAGTGTTAATAATAACCTTCCAGAGGAATGTGGATTTATGATGATCTTATTAAAGTGAATAATGGTCACGTAAAATTATATGTACTAAAATGCAAAAAATAACACGCATCACATACCGCCTGTATCATAACCATAACTTGTCCTTATGTTGTACGGTAATATTGAAATCTTAAGCCAATGTAGACGACAATTGAAACCGTTTCATGCTCGTTTGAATTTAGAACTTTGCAAAATGTTTTACCTAGTATTGAAGGGCATTTTTTATAGATAATTTATTGGATGCTAGAATTTATGACTGTGTTCAGACTGCAAAGACAACCCAGAAAGAAACCCAGTAGAATAAGACCTTACTTTACATCAGAGTCTGCCTAATGACGTTTACATGTAACTGATAGTCATACTGCTGGTTTCTCAACATTATTTAAATCCTTTATAGTTTCCGTTAAATAACTGCGGCTGCAACAAAAAGCAGAAACTTCTATTCAACTCCTTAACTGTACGATCATCATCCATTTAATCTTGAGAAACAATAACCTCATTTGAATGACACAATTTTTTTAAAAATTAATTATAGAACATATATTCGACTTTATGTGGTCTACTACATTGAACTTTTGTGGTTCTTTACCGTAAGCGTGAATTATGTGCGTGCTTAGTGCTTATATCAGCGTGCGTTTTCATTTGAAACAAATTTGAGTGTGGTTGTTTTGGCTTTAACGCCATTGCTCAGCGCAAGATAGTTAATATATGACGTCCTAAACAAATTAGTGGAGGAAGAACCCAGGAAAAACGAACCCACGGGCAGATAATAGCAAATTTCTTATATGCCTACAATGGCCGACCCCGAGACTCGAACTCAGAGATGAGATGTCAGTGATCGATAAAGGCGAGTACTTTAGACCACAAGGCAATCTGGGGCCCCTAACCTATTTGCATTAAAATACAAGACATCACAATTTCCTTTCTACCATTTTTAATGGACTTTAAGACTACATTACTATCTGATCATGCTGTCTGTATGGTAAGTATAGATGGTCTATATACTTTCTAAGATCGAAACGAATTACAGCAGAAAAGCTGGGGATAAGTTCCGCTAATAAGGTCGGGTAAATAAATAAATGACATGAAAGTAAAATGTGTTCATAGAACACAAATATTCTACCAAAGTTTCTGTAAACTGACCAAACTGCTCATGTATATCATGTAGGACAAAGGTCAATACTATGTGCCCTATCACTGTTGTAATGTATACATGAAGAAGACGTACTGCTTTGTTTTACATGTCCTGCCATCGTAGCTGTGTGTCGACTGAACTCAAGGACACGTGAGCTAGACACATTTCTTGTAGCGCATTAGAAATTAAGCAAATGCTAACTCTTCCACAGTGAGCGAACATTGAACAATGACCAAGATATACCGCACACTGTTAACATGGACTGAACCACACCTTGTCATTCCGAAGATTGTGTTGGAGACATAATTAAACATTCAACCAGTCAAACAAGAAAGTGGCTGAAATTAATCTATTAACCAATTAAATAATCTACCAATTCTAAATTAATGACGTACGGTTCGATTTGTTGTTGGTTTTTTTTTGTTTTTTTTTTGTTTTTTTTTATTAAGTTTAAAAGAATTGCATTAAGTGGGACCAAGTAAATAGCAAGAGCAATTAGCATAGAATTAATGATGGATTATATCCACGACAAATAGATTTTACAAAACAGACAGTGAAACCATTTCCTAAAACATCCGCAAAGAATTGTACAGGCTTAAAAGGGGGCGGGGAAAGGCGTAGAGTTACGTACTCTCATTTGTGACACCACTTGGTTATCCTGTAAAATATGTAATTCTGATGTAATTATGCACATTTGTCGCGCATAACCTTCAAAGAGTACCAATAAAACCATTTACATTATATTCACAATGGTCCGATTTTATAACACATTTTCTTTTTAAATTTCACTTGTTTTTTAGATCCTAAAAACTTACCAGAAAGTTCAGTCGTGTTAAAAGTTTGTGTTAGATCCGTTGAAACGTTGGGAAGTGGAGCTCTGATGAGAAAAAGAAAGGTTTGATTGCAATCTCATTTTTTATACGTTTCACTCTCATCGTCTGAATGTGCCGTATTAAAATGTACATACATTTTATAATGAAAAAGTCAAAATTTTCCTGTCCCAATTAAATTCTTGTAAATTTCAATAATTACAAGATAAATAATCGGTCTAGAAAAAGTCCATTGTGTTAGTAGATTTTTCGAGTCATCAAGCGTTGTTTGGTTCATGCCTGGTAAAAGCTTGGTGCGTAAAGCTCAGCCTCTTCATTTACTGTGAAACATAGTGTACTTCTGCAGTACCACCACACCCGTGTAAATATAAGGAAGAACAGTAGAAAATAAAAACAAAACTCTGTATATAACGTAAGTTTGCATAATACTGAAGTGTTTTATGAAGAACATATAGATAACTTCAAGAACTTTGTTATGCCCAGAAACTGGACTAAGATTTTAGACTGCTTTCTTCTGAATTATTGTCATTCAAAAGCGACAAAAGCATGCCGAAGAGAGCCTGACTTACACATCAATGAATGGTGCTAAGAAGAGAATAATAGTGAAACGTGTAGGCAGTGAAAATGGTAATCGTTACCCCTTTCTTTTATGGACTCTAAATTATCTCCTTCATCTGGCTTGTAAACAGAATCTTTTGTTCCCTACCTAGCGATGATCGTGTTCCAGCTTGATAATGCAGTGCTCAAGCAAGTCGTGTATTGTTTGATTTAAGTAAACCATATGCATGGTTGAACTTAATTTAGTATTACATTATGACAAGAATCAAAATATCAGCAAAAAACTTGACATCTTCCTATTATGAAGAAATGCAAGTTTGTTAATGGTGGACTTTGGATAAAATCGTGGCATCTTCATATGGAATTTAGTGTACTTTGTGTGTGTGTGTGTGTGTGTGTGTGTGAGAGAGAGAGAGAGAGAGAGAGAGAGAGAGAGAGAGAGAGAGAGAGAGAGAGAGAGAGAGAGAGAGAGATTTGGATTTTAATATAGCTTTAACAATTTTTCCACAAAACTGATTCGGTGTTTGCAATGTGACAGTTTATAGTGATATCTAGTAGGGAGGCATAGTACGGTAGACACATGGCATGATCATGATGCAGACATGTGATATGATGTCCCACCCAGTCACATTATCCTGACACCAGGCTGAACTGTCCTAACACTAACTTCTTAATGCCAAGCACCAAGCAAGCTATCTGCTAGAACCATTTTTAAGCATTTTGGTCGTTCTAATCATTTAGGCTACTGGGCCGGTCCGTACTAAATGTAATAATGTCTTCTTATTGTTGAACTGAAAAAAGACATTATTGACCTAATAGGCAAATATGTGCGGTTTCCTGCTGACACATGTTTGGTTTTTATTAAATCTTGTGAAAGACTTGTGGGATGATATGTTTTACGCTGTCCGTCCTTTAGTCCATCAGCAGAATTTTATCACTACTCGTCCTAAACTACTTTGAGGATTGTCATGAAACGTTATACATATATTCATCCCGTGGTCTAGATGGTTCTGAATGAAAATCATGCTGCTCAGACATACAATATGGACGCCATTGCAGACATTCAAAACTGGTTAATAATACAATCCCTCGAAAAAATCATACTGATATCATGTTTTTTATGGTGTCCAGTTGGTTCTGAATGAATATAATACATCATCCAGCATGACCGCCACAATAGACATCTTGAATATCAAGTTATCAACGCTTCTGACTGAAAAAAGCATATCAGCATGTAGTTTCACTGAAAGACTTTGTATGATGACTAGATGGTAGTCAGTGAAAATGGTACCAGTCTAATTTCCAGTATGGCCGTCGCAATGACTATGCTGAAAATCGTGTCTTCCTTATTACTCCGGGATGATCGTCATATCAAAATAGAGATTTCAACAAAAGCCTTCGTACAAAGTTTAGTTGGTGTTATTTTTAAATCGTGCGAATCTGATATCCAATATGGCGACAGTCTTAGAAATTTCATCGTTACTCCAACACATGGGAAAGTAACAGTATGAATGTTGTCAGGTATTATGGCAACATTTAACTGAGTGAATCTTGCCGCGATCAGCGTGACACGTAACACCTAAAATTAACCAATGGTCTTATATACAGTATTAATTCGCTCGGCTATGGTGTAAAATGTTCCTGTCTTGGGGCATGATTGATTTTTAATTAGAATCCATTTTGATAACTGTTAGACATATGGATGAGGCAAGGTGAATTTGAGGTCTCAGCATCAAAATCTACCTAAGTTGAGATGATGCAGAGAAAGTTTTCTGCCATTTTAAGTAAGTGCCACGAAATGAAATTTTCCAAAAATTGATATTAAGAAAAAAGGAATAAAGAGACTTATTCTATCTTCAATGGGCATGTATTAATAACGTTGGTAAGATAATTTAAGCCTGACTGGCTAAGCTAAATAATGGGTCTTTTTGTTTTCCAGACGAAATTCAAGGTGTTACGTTTCCTTCTTCAAAACATTAGATCATCAAAGTGTCTGCCGGAAAACAAGAAGTTCTTAGCCTCGATGAAAATTAGCAAGCATCTTGTCCAAGGGTGTCTAGATGTTTGACGAATACGGAACCTTAAATATACAAAGCGATTCTGTTACGCAGAAGATAGCGATCCTAAACACACACAAGGTATTTGCATCAATTTCATGCGATTCGTTCATGAGTCTATAATTATTTGCTTGAATTTATTACTTTTCAGTATGTGCATCAATCTTATTCATATGCGTTGGACAAAAGTTTCACTTCTGCATAAGATGAAATTTAATTTCAAAGGAAAGCAATTTATGCTAGATTTATCAAGTTTGTTTCATTTATATTTTTAGAGAAAAAAAATTTGGTTCTTGGCATGAAAAAGATGATTGATAAATATAATTCATCTTTTCATTTAAATACATAAAATCTCCATACTGCTCTACACTGCTCAAAATTTATGGACAAAAACTTAAGATTTTGTTTTATTTATAGCTATTTTATTCACAGATTCCTTAATAAAGTATGCGCTTACAGCCCCACCCCTCTTTTGTTTTTAACCCCTGTACCGATTTTTGAACAAAGGGTAGCATCAAGTATGTAAAAGTGCAGTCATTTAATTCATTAATTTATCATTTCTAACCTGATCGTCTCCGGGTGGCCTCTAAAATTGTCTTCTGTTTTACTTTCCAAGCCAAAAGGACGCTGTCCTTGTAAACAACAGTTTCTAGAATAGTTTATTTTCATGAAAGAAACTGTTGTCTGCATTCAGTATTGGTAATGTCTGGTCTTGATGTTTCTAATAAGAAATGAACAAACTCAATGTTTTAACTCTTTCATGCACGTGTTCTATGAGATGTTATTCCCAAAGGTATGGAAAATTAAAGAAATCATTCAGTGCTTTTCGAAAACGGCGAAATACATCACATCCGTTTTTGAAAAAAAGAGACTGGCACACATTGTTATTGCGCCGTGTTAGTAAAATAAATTCCCGTTCGTTTCGATGATAACATTGCTAAGGACCCCTAGGTGACAATAAGGTTAGAAATTCTAAATCGATGAATGAAATAATGAGGTTTGTGCATTTTTTGTATCCTTCCTGCTTTTCAGTTTTAAAATCGCTTTGAGTTTGGGTGGGGTAACACATAAACAACGTGGTGGGGGTAAGAGAATATTACGATTATTACAGTTTTACTGACGGGAATAATACATAAAAAATTTTTTATGATTATTTCTTCATGATCCGAGTTCCATCTCCCAGACACCTTCTGTAAATTGTCTATTACCATTAGCCCTTATACTTTTGCCATGGAATGAACAGGTGTTCATATTTCCAACTGCACTCGTCAGAAATGACTAAATGACTACGATGTATATAGCATAGCGAAGTTTGTGGCCATAAGCTAAATATAAATACTTAACCCATCATAGTAAAGCATCAAACTACTATCATGTTTTAGTTGTCTTTTTTAAACTGGAACATAAACAATGCCCAATAAATTAAATTTGAATTTGCAATAGCTGACATTTGAACAAGACAGGAATTTAAGAATGATATTTAACACACAGAGACAACTAGTAAGAAAAAAAAACTTACCAAGATTAATCCTCTCACAAAGTTTAATATTCTAGGTAGGATACAGAACGCATATAGTGTTCCAGCAGCTAATGTGGTCATGTGCTACACGCAAAAAGTGCATCCAAAGCCAATATATGATGAAATATAGGTCACGATAACCTTTATGTTTGTATAGCCGTGAAAACGACAGAGATGTATCAGTTTCACTGTTATAGCATGAACAAATCTAAATCAAACACAAAATGTATCACACATCAGTGAAGAATAAGATATCGGTCGCATCTACATACTAAATGAGGGAAATGTGCTCATCAAGATGCGTCCGACACCAAGGTTCATGATTCTAAATAGGATACATCATGCAAAAACGTCTGTGATTATGAGGTAGGTACCAAAATGTAGCATAGAAGAATAAAATATGAATGCAAGTTAACGTTACCTTCTTGCATGGGTGCGGTACTTAAAGAAATGTATACAGTGACCTAGTTTAATGATTGAATCATGAACAGCAAAATGTATGATTTAACCAAGATCAGTTAGGTATGAACCATGGACCACACATAAAGATTTTCCTTCGAGATAATGGCATAGTTTGCATCAACTTGCCAAGTTTATTGATTTCAGGTATAAAATTATTATATATGATGCCATGAGTTAAATGTAGTCAATAAAATGTTAAATGTAGGTAATAGCGACCAGTGATCAGTCATTCAGACTGTGACATGAATTCTGAGATTGAACCCAAGCTTATTAAACCTGCAAGATGGGTCACAGTGTCCTATTTTTGCAATGAGGATGTTTGACTCATTAAGATGAACACCCAAACTACGTTACATGATTCTAGGTATAACAGTATCATATAACGTGCCAAAAAAAAGCCACTTAGCCATGATCTGAACGCAAAAACCAGTAAGATGTAAAGTGAAGCGTGAAATACGATTCATGCTGACATAATGTTGTAATGAGAGTGTAGTACTTGTCAAGTTGACATTTAATAAGAAATCATCTTCCTTCTATCGAATCTCTTCTGATATATAGTATCATATAAAATTCATAGGCTTGAAAACTCTGTCGCAAAGAAGATTGTATCATCAGGAATCGCTTCCATTTAATTTATGTGATTAAACTGATTGTGTGTTGGCTTTTTTTAAAAAAAGTTAATCTTGTTTCATTACATTTTATTTTAATGGTTATTTTCATAGAATTCGATATTTTTTAAAGTACGTTTTGTTTGTACAGAACTGAAAAGTATTTTAGTAGCATTTTTTAGCTGACCACATTAAGATTCATGGTAAACTGAAGTTTAAATGATTGGTCAGTATCAAGGTCATACATACGTTACTCGCATGACCATCTTGTGTAATCAACATTTGTCAAGTGACCACGTGGCATATTGCGTGATCACAAATTGTGCTAAGACTAACGTATTTTTGTAGTGGTTTTGATTGAGTACGTTCAAGATAGAAGTATTTTTTCTCCCAATTTGGAGTTCTTAGTTACTTACGAACAATATATATTTTCTGGAAAATAAGCTTCGACATTCAAGCTTTGAACAGAGACATACAGAGGAAATTATTTAGAGTGCTAAAGCTGAAACATTCTTTTGTGATTTATAAAATTTAATGTGTAACGTTTGACATGAATACTTCAATCGTCTGACGTCATAGTCGGCCATCTTTGAACTTCGCTGGGATTCGAACTTGGATTTATTTAGGACATTTTAGTGACGTTACTTGTGTGTTTCAATTATGGGATTAATTTTTGGATTATATTATGCATCTGTAAGTCCTTTTTCATATTTGTACTGTGCTTTTTAAGGAAATAAATTATTATTGTTAAACTTTACAAAAAGCTTGTTGATTTCACTCTTTTTGTTGTTAATTTGAAGAAGTCGATATATATACACACATACACAGATAGATAGATAGATAGATAGATAGATAGATAGATAGATAGATAGATAGATAGATAGATAGATAGATAGATAGATAGATAGATAGATAGATAGATAGATAGATAGATAGATAGATAGATAGAAAGATAGATAGATAGATAGATAGATAGATAGATAGATAGATAGATAGATAGATAGATAGATAGATAGATAGATAGATAGATAGATAGATAGATAGATAGATAGAGATGATTTCTCTCTTGTTTATATATATATATATATATATATATATATATATATATATATATATATATATATATATATATATATATATATGAGAGAGAGAGATGAATTCTCTCTTGTTTGGACATTAATTGATATAAGTGTAACATTACAGTGTTTTACTTTTAGTTGGCATGATATAGTCTTTATTCCGCTCTACAATATGTTTAACCCTGCAAACACCATATTAAACATAAGTGCGATAAGGACATGTTTCCGAGTGCAGCATTCATTTCTTGCACTCTATATATGTTATGGTCTGAAAAAATGTGGTTTAATCTAACTGTATTTCAGTAATACACCTGCTAGACTGTCAGTATTATTCTAATTAAGTCGACATGGGTTGTCTTTAAAACATAGATTGTGAGATCGTGTTATTCAAAATGTACCTAGCAAAACTTATATTTATTCATTTTCAACTAGTAAGCATTGTTCAAGTGAACACATTATTTATAAAACAGTTGAACACTATAGCATCAAACAAGTTAGAATAACTGAAATATAAATAAAGTAAACCATGTTGACATGTTAATCATATTTAAATATAGTTGTCCTAATGACTACAGAAATGGAAAATGCAACTATGTTGACATGTTATTCAAGACTAGTGTCACCACAGAATGACTTATATGACGAACAGCAATATATCTGTCAACATTATTTACGGTATTGCAATAAATAAGAAAAATCATCATAACACAATCGCTTATGTTCCATTGTAGACTGGGCAGTAAATGTAATGCCATCTTAGCAGGCTACTATTCTTGCATAGACCTTTTCTGTGGCTCTTGTGCGTGTCGTTTCTATATATTTATGATCGTTTCAATTATTAATCAATCCATTACCATGTTATGCCATACATAACATTCCATCGATCATCTTTTTATCAGTGTACCGGTTTAGACCGTTTCAAGATAGTTTTCCAAAGTCAGAAATGTGCAAAGATTATTTTAATCGAAATGAATATTAGGTTTAATGAATTTATATACTTCATATAATTGATTATCACATAGTCCGTACCGTGTACATATAGTATGAGCAGTTTAATATTTTTTTATATGAGAACTGGTCAACATATAACTTTAAGTGATACTGATTGGTCCAAATATTCACACGAAATATTTTGCTCAGTATTATCTTTAAAAACTGACTGCAATTGCGGGAAATTTTCCTTACCCGCCTTTTGAAACTGTCTGTTCTTTTGATATTACAATCGACATTTTGGTGGTCAATTCTCGAGTGGATTGCCGAAAAAGAAATGAGAAAAAAAAAAGAAAAAAAAAATATACATACATAAAAAAAAACATACATACATACATACATACATACATACATACATACATACATACATACATACATACATATATATATGTATGTATGTATATATATATATATATATATATATATATATATATATATATATATATATATATATATATATATATATATATATATATATATATATATATATATATATATCTTGATATCACGAATTCACCCCACAGGTCATCGTTATGCTGTGAAAAGCATAGCATGCGCTTGAAAATAGCTTAAAACCCCGAAAAAAAACAAGAAAAACAAAGAAAACGAAGAGTAACAGTCATTGATAGCCGACTGTGGGTAAAAGTGGGCGCTATACCTATAACATTGAATCCACCTTTATACGAAGGTGATTTAAATGTTGACTTGCATAAGTAAATAAACTCAACTATGTTTTCCAACTGATAGAAATGTTTCAAACTACAGCAGTTTTATGCAGCAAACAATTTAAACGAGCTAATGTTTCTTATTATATATTGCAATTCCGACTAAATAAAACTTGTATATGATTACTATAGTCTTCTGTTCTAGATCAAATAATGCAAACATCATAGATACACTACAGTAAATCTAGGGTTTCCCTATCCAATAACTATCCTTTCATATGAATCATTAACGAATGGAATGTCTGATGAAGCTGACACATTAGGTGTGACTATTGACCGTTTAACCTAATCGGACTAAAACTATGACATCATTCGAAATTTTCATAGGCAGTCTGCGTTGAAAAATGTTTTATTTGTCAAATTTTCTATGTATTCAAAAGAACATTTCCTCATTCAATAATAATTTGTAAAACAAAAATCTACTTTTAAATGTTAAACATTATAAAACTGCATCTGGGATTATTAAAATAAATAGTTCAAAAACAGTATATTATTTTTTAAGCTGCACCGGTGTTGTTACAAACATTCCTTTGTCTTTATCGTAGATCTAATAATATGTTCTGCTACTGGCCAGATCAGTTCAGCTTACAAAATATGATTTACGGTCATTTATAAAATAGAAAATTAGTCCTTTCATTAACAATATCGCCTAAAGCATCCTTGATCCACAGTACAAATGCACGGTACAATCGAACTATAATTATTATTTTTATTATCATTGAATGACGAGCGGGATAAAATTAATTGTACTATTATACGATCATTATAATCACAATATTGCATCAACCGAGTTAATACTAATTATGTTTTCTCGGGGAGATAGGAAATACGAGAGCGTACATAATAACATTTCCATGCCATCCAATTGGCGCCTCTATTAAAATTGATAGAAATGTGAATTACAAGACATATGCCTACGTGCCACGCATTTTTGGAAAGAACAAACATTTTACATTTGACAGAATGGTAAGGACATATATGTATATAGTAGTGAAACACACAAGATTTATAATGTATGTTGATAGTTTCGCCATTTTTAGATGCAAAGGTATATTTCATTTCACATTTGATGCTTTTATAACTTTTATTGGAATCGAGAAATCACGGGCCTTTGAGATTAAGCTCAAAATTTAGTACAATAGTATGCCACCATTATCAATACCAAGAAGCAAAGAATTTTATAGATTGGAAAAAGGTAATCATTCTGTACTAAAATAAAATATATATGTATGAGTCTCTGCCATGAAAAAGACAGGTGACAAATGATGTAAATAAACTTTATGTAATTTTTTTTCTCTCAAAATTTCCACTAACAGCCAATTTTAGGTTTAAACAAAATGTAAATGATTAAAATAACTTACTAGTCTTACCAAAATGCCAATGACTATGTTTTACTCTATACCTTTATATGTTCCGTTCCAGTGCGTGAATAGCCAATCACATGACTGCATAACATGATATGAACTTTTGTTTAAATTAAACTGCCGACTAATATCATACAGTGGATTGATTTAAAATCAGCACGCGAATTTATTTATTTCAGAGCTTGTTAAGTCATTGGTAAAGGTTATTGTTGAAGATGAGCCAGAAAAATCTGAATGCCAAACGATTGCTTTTTGTCTTTCTGCAATATTCGCCATACCCTTACAATCAAAAGAAATTCGTCTTATTCAGTGCAGACTGATTTTATATTTTATTTAATGATAATAATTTAGACTGGTTTCTAGTTGCTTAATGACAATTACTTGAAAAGTTCTCCTGTATCGTGTTTCGAATAAAATGCAGCATAGTAACATTTATTCTGGTTTAAAATATGCGTTTATATACCTTTTCTCTTTACAGACTAACAATCATGTTTCTTGTTCAGGCTTGACCCTCAAAACTTAATAGGTATTTATCGATATCGACCCAATTATACTAACTTTTCTGATTTGATTTGAATGTATTGTCAACAGGGTTAATGGCGGCTGAATTATTAAAGAAATCAGTATCACGTGTAAACTTAAAGGTCCTAAAGCTAGAATGATCTGAACTAATTTGAATAAGCTCTGTCTACGGATTATTTAGATAGGTTGTTCAAAATGTTTAATAGTTTTAGCAAGGTCAGTCATATTTGTCCTTGGACTTGAATCAACCGTGTAAAATTCAAAAGCATTCAGCCAAGAATAAACTCTGTCAACATACAATACTTGTATTCAGCGTTTGAGTGAATAATTAATGTAAAAGGTTTTGTCTAATTTTGATACCATTATGCTCTTTGTAAAACGTGGTCCGATTTTGTCGAGTTTCTTAAAAAATTGTCGATTGTGATTTTCTTTTTCTTTTTTTTTTGATTGAATGCCAGTCATATTTAACTAATAATTGACACAACTAATTTAAACTTTAAACGTTGTTTTGTTAAATGCTCTTTGTCAGTTTGGTCAAATTATGTTGACCGGATTTCGAGAAGTCAGGGAATAGGATTTTATGTTATTTATTAAGGAAACGTTTCGTTTTACAGAACAGCGATTGAAGATTTTAGATTTCTATGTGTGCTATCATCACACACTTGATGACGGATCGACTTTATTTTCTACAAACTTTTAAAGACTCCTCAGACAGATATTTACTGATAAATCTGCATTTAGCTGACAAAACAATTTTATAAAATTTCAAATAGCGAATACTGAGGCACGATTCTACGATATACGCTAAACAAATTTATGATATATCTTATGCCAATTATTTGTTAAAAACAGGCAGAAACTCTTCATTTCTTCATCAGATAAAACTGCGTCTGCAATTGTGTGTCTAAACGAATCACTCTTCAACAATCAATCGCTCGAAATCTTTTTCCCTATTCCGCCTTCGCACATTTTTTTTTGTTTCTTTACTTTCTACGATTCTCGAATTTCTTTCTTTCTGATAAATTATAAATAAGTTCAATCTCTGAAGGCACCGTTTTTTAAAGAATTTAATGTGTCATATAATTAAGGTAATGTGGAAAAGAACTTTTATACATCTTGACTCTATTGTCTTAAATGAACTATCATAAAAGAGAGAAAATTAACAAGTTTTGCGAAATTCAACAAATAGTCTATTTTCCTAGAATACAAAGTACGAATTCAAAAAGAACTTACATTATTGTTAATTAAATCCGAAATAGTCTTAAAAGTTTATCACAAGTCTAAATATATAAAGCTCCAATTCTAGCGG
This sequence comes from Potamilus streckersoni, assembly GCA_016746295.1. Lineage (NCBI taxonomy): Eukaryota > Metazoa > Mollusca > Bivalvia > Unionida > Unionidae > Potamilus > Potamilus streckersoni. The sequence continues at coordinate 186,500 of JAEAOA010000647.1, read as the reverse complement.
TGTTTAAAATTAATTTCGAAAATGAACGCGTTTCGTTCCTCTAGTCTCGAATGTGCTAATGTTTCAATGGTCTGTAGTATCAGAATATGACTAAACAATTTCTAATTCAAGTGGAAAATAATCTTAATCAAAAAATCCAACCAAATTAAGAACTGTATACAATGATAAGGCTGATTCTGCGTTAGATATTAAGCAAGCTATGAGTAATTTTTTCACTATTTAACGTTATATAAAAACTAAGACAATAAAATATCAATGATGTATGTCAATCTACTATAAAAAGGTAGGTCTGTCCTCCTCTATAAAACGTTCAAAGGTGTCATTTAATTTAGGCATTTCTAATTGAAAAATGTAATGTTCAGATTCAGATTCAAATAAAAATGTTAACCAGCAATAATGATCTTAATATTTAATCCACATTCATAGAGAAATATTCGCTATATCTGATTGTTACATGTCTAGGCTCGTACAACAGTAACAAAGAAAAGGATAAAGCCAACATGCATTGTAAAATTTAACAGAATAATTTATTTCCCTAGACAAACAAGGTAAGAAAATATGAAAATGGACTTAACAGTTTATGAACCAAATCCAAGAATTAATGCACTATTCTGATTAGATTTACATCATCTTTTTCTCATTCCCTGCTATGAGAAGGAAATATTAGTAACTGCTGTCACTCGTAATGGTGTAGATACCGTACATGTCTTTTGGGTAGCTTGAGAATACGAGCAATACAGCGGAATCGGCTGTAAGAAAAGACGAACAGAGTCTTTCTGATTCTTTTTCTTGAACGGGCTGATTACACAAGCCGCGCAACTCTTATTTGTACTGATTTGAACATGCTTCTGGCCCTGTTTGGAATTGTGTTGGGCGTGTGTGTGTCCGTCTCGAATCGGAAGGAGGCTCTCGTCTATTCTTAATGGAAGCGGGTGCGTTTTGCTTACGTCAGAATTTGCCTCTTCTGTATTTAGTTTAAGGGAATTATGAGCCTTATGGCTTCATAATAGAATGATGGGAACTTGGTCTATACGTACTGCAAAATTGCTGACTTGGCATGCATAGTATAATACATTGGGGGATTTGCACTTGTTTATACAGCTAAGTGTTATTAAAATAGCATATAGTTGTAGTACGAAAATAAATAACATTACTCTTACTATATTTTAGTAGAAATTTACTTTCAATATAATTTAATGAAACATGATACTCTTTATACAATATAGAGTTAATCTCCATATTATCACTTGTACTCATAAATTCTGTCCTAACACAAATAATTAAAATATAAGTCTTATCAATAAAAAGTTCTAATTTAATCAAAGTTAGAATCCTGATGAACTTCCAAGATGGAAGGTGATGACGTCTTCTGCTACCTGTTTGGTGTTGTCTTGTCAACAGTTCCGTGTTGAATCACCAAGAATAATATCACGGCTTGTTAATTACAAGCATTCTGATGAACACATGGATTTTTCAAGGTAAACAAATATTTTTAAATAAAAATATTCAATTCAAACTGACAACAAAAAAAACAACTTTGATCTCAAAGGTATGAATTGCAACTGACTAAAACACTATGATAAGTCACCTTAACTCCAACTGAAACGCAAAACGAACCACGTGATAGTTTCACGTGATCACTTGTTTTTTAAGACACGTAGCAACATTATATGCCAGCTATCACGTCCTCCATGATATAGAAAGATTCTTACTAAAAAAATTCAATAATCAAAAAATTTAAAACGGTGTTTACAACAGAGCTGAAACTGGCTCTGAAATATATGTCACCAAAATATACAATGTTTCTCTGAACTGAGTGTTATCGGGTTTAACAAAACTGAATTGAATTTTCTGGAAAAATGTCATGTCCAGTGAATAAAGTTATCATTACAAAAACATGTAATGAGACAAAAATAAAACAAAAAAGAATTTAAAACAAACACAAATAATTAAATTACATATACGTAACACTTCCCTCCCCATGAAGAAAAAGAAAGATTATATAATAAGGCTTTTATTGTAATATATTTTAATTATACATTAGATAAAACTATTACGTAAGAAAAACTCTTATGAATTATACAAAGTGTACATTACACGAGAAAGTGCGTCTGCTATTAAATTGCCTTTTTCATTGATGTGCCTGATGTTATACTTGATAAAAATGACTTGTATTTCTTGCTTCGTTAAAAAAAATCATATTTTCTGGCAAGTTCAAGCAACTCATATTTTTCAAACACTCCGACTGTTCATGAGTATGATTTGAAAGAAAAGTCTCCACTTTTAATGACTTTGTGAAAATCCATGTTGACCACACTAAAGATTTCAAACAAAATGTTAATTAATACTTTGGATTTATAAATTTCTGAAAACTAGGGGAATTTAAATTTCAAAACACAATTTTCTGAAATATTTTAGCCATAATTCGTATATCTCTAGGAAGAGCGCCCAATTTTCTGTTTCGTGTCTAGGCTCTTACAAAAGTAGCAAACAGAAGAGAGAAGCTAACATGCTTTGTAAACTTTAACATAATAATTTATTTCCCTACGAAAAGAAGGTAAAAATATGAAAAAGGACTTTCAATTTATGAATCAAATCAAAAATTGATCCAATAATTAAAAATATAAATCCTATCACTAAAAAGTTCTAACTGAATCAAAGTTCGAATCTTGATGAAGTTCCAAGATGGAAGGCGATGACGTCTTCTATTATCAGTTTTGTGTTGACGTGTTGACAGTTTTATGCTGAATCACCAAGAATAATATTCCAGCTTAAGAATTCCGAACAATTTTAAGTAAATATCTTCTTCCAAGAATTCTGACGAACACAAGGATTTTCCAGGATAAACAAAATATTTTAAATAAAAAATCAATTCAAACTGGCAACAACAAAATAAATACTTTTGAACCCGAAGTTATGAATTACAATTGACAAGAAACACTATGATACGTTACTTTAACTCCAACTGCAACGCAAAATGAACCACGTGATATGGTCACGTGATTATTTACTTTCAATACACGAAGTAGCATTATATGCCAGCTATCACGTCCGCTATGGACGAACTCGATTGTACTGAACGAATCTTACTATAAGATTAAATAATAAAAAAATTAAAAAGTTGTTTACATCAGAACTGTAATCTATGTCACCCAAAGATAAAATGTTTATATGAACTGCGTGCTATTAGGTTTAACAGATCTTGACTAATTTTCTGGAAAAAATGTCAAATCCAGTGAATAAAGTTATCATTACAATAACATTTAACAAAATAAAAATGAAATAACAAAATTTTGAAACTTACATACAAGAAATTAAATTACATATACGTAGAATTAAGAAAATAAATGTTACTGATCAGATATATTATAAAGTTAATATAAAGTTAATTTTGGACAAAGTCAAAAGTACAAAATATAGATGTACATAACACAGGTTCATTAAGAAAAGCCAACAAATGCAAATTAAATATGCATAACATATGACAATGACAAATTAAACATTAACACTATATTTGTGCTTTATGAAATAGACAAAATTTTAAAATCGTGTATTTGCAATATATCTGTTGCACACCTGTGAAGCAATACATCACATGATAATTTAAGGCAAAATGTTATTTTTCACATATGACAGAACTTTGCATGGGATGGTGTCACCAGTATTATGACTATTTGAACAGCAGTGAAACATAACATAGCTTAAGGTATGTTCGGATGAAATAACATTTTTGAGACAACACTTTGCTTGAATGCTCACATGCAACAGATAATGTAACCTTGTATTAGAAAGTTACAAACCTTACTTGCCACCCAAAATCGCAAACTTCTCCAAAAGCTTTACCAAATTTGTTGCTGTAATAATGAAAACAATATCATTTACAATGCGCTATTTATGGAAGAGTAAGTATTCCATACTTCACAACGATATAACGTTTTCATTTCTTAGAACTTTTGTACACCCCATGCGAGACATAGTGCTCTTCCTAATAGTGTTATATTTATGTGCCTAAATGATCTCACATTACGTCCAAATTTTTGTTCTTGCAAAGATTATCTGAAACGGGAGTTTTTATATTTTATTTCAACAAATCTAAAATAAAACAATAGTCCCCTGTTTGTGTATTTTTGAAGAAATTTGGTGTTGAATTGTGCAATTGCGCAAAATATATCAAAACATTTTGTCTTCTTAAAATATTTTTTTATTTGAAAACCGGCTTCTCAATGGATACAATTTATTTTTAAATGTCGGCCTTGTCCTTTTAGAAAAAGCAAAGAATAGAAAAAGACATGCATTATTATGTTCGATGGATAGCCCCATTTTGCAATAGGCACACACAATGTATTAACCACTTCTTTAGTCACACTGTCGTGTATTGACTACTTTACAATATATAAAGTGAAGTGAATAAAGCCCTTGATTCATCACTAAATTGGAAACTTTTTGTTAGAAGATCCTTGGAGCAAACTGTAGGGAGATACCCTCGTGTGCTCAAGGGCAACTTTTGTTTAAAGGTCAATAATGTCTATATAATTTACAAAATTATACAAAATGTAATTATATTTTGTTTCAAAATGATGAACATAAGTCTGCAATTCCTTATTTTGGATTTTATCAAGAAATTCTGTGTTGAGTTTTGTTCAAAATGTATGCAAATAGTTTGTCTTCATGACAGATAAATGTGTTGCGTTGAAAACCAATCTCTTCGTGGACAAAACTAACACAACTACAACAAAAGAATGCATCGCCCTTGTTTATAGACAAAAGGCATATATTAGTTGGGGTTTTTTTGGTAACCACACATTGTCTAGTTCGAGGTAATTGACTCAACTTGTTAACTAGATTATTAAAGAAAACACTGATCCCTATGATCAATTTTGTTTCATGGCCAATAAAACTTTCTGTAATTTACACAATTCTACGAAATGTATGTATATTTTTGATTCTACAAGTTGAAAATATATCAGGAATTGCGTATATGGGGCATTTTGAAAGTAATTCAGAGTTGATTTGTGCAAAATGTATCAAAATATTTTGTCATTTTCTAATATAAGTTTTGAGTTTTGAAAACCGGACATTTATGGATGAAATATATTGCATTTACAAAGTCGACCTTGCCCTTTAAGAAAAACAAAACTAAAACGAGATACATTGGCAGTCACATTATCTCGTTCGAGGCACGTGCCAAACAATTTGTTTGTCCTGCTGTTGTAATATCATAACTTATAATTTTTTTAGTATTATTTATAACATGTGACATGTCTATGGTCACACGTTGCCTAAAAAACAACTATCCCTGTAATGTAAAGAATGTAGCATTTGAGCGAATTATTAGTTCAGTTTTGTCAGTCGGCATGAATGTCTGTAATCGTTCACTGTGACCTGTTCAACTGCCACCGAATAATGAAAGAATTAGTCAGCATGTGTATGAACAGTCATAAAACAATCACAACGAGGGAATTAGCAGGAAATAAGCTTATCTGGTTTGTCATAAATGTCAGTTAACTCTCAAAGATAGGAGCATTGGTATATTTAAATTAGTCTATTGCTCACATCAAAACTATTCGTACATTTGAAGTGAATTACGTCATTATTGTGAATATAAATGGCTACGGATAGTCCTGTAATAGATCCACGTCACATCTAAACATAGTTCATTTAGAGTTCACGAATATGTGACGCGACAAAACTTGTTTCTTGATAGCGTTGGCGTGCACATTCCTTCCTACAGACTCAAGTAAACATTCTACAGGCTCCATCAAACGTCCGACGGACTCAATTACACATCCGACGGACTCAATTACACATCCTACTGACTTATTTAAACATTCTACAGACTCAAGTAAACATGATATGGACTCAATTAAACAGCCTACTGACTCAATTAAACATCGTATGGATTCTATTAAACATCGAACGGACTCAACAAACTCAACAAACATGATACGGACTCGATTAAACATCCTACAAACTCAATTAAGAATCTCGTGGACTCATTTAAACATCTCACGGACTCAATTGAACATACTACGGACTGAATTATAAATCTTGTGGCCTCATTTAAACATCTTACGAACTCGATTAAACATCTTACATTCTCAATTAAACACACTACAGATTCAATTAAGCATCCCACGGACTCAAATAAATATCGCTGTCATGGATGCCAAACTGGAACCAATGCATGTTAAATGATTAGCATTCATTAGGTTATAATATGTTAAATACCCAGTCTTTGAATGTGTTTAGGTCGGCTATTGCATTCAATTTGTCAGTAAAAATATGTCATGGGGGTAATATTTGCATCTTACAGTAGTCATTGCTGTTCATACAGAATTTGAATAATCTTAATTTCACCCTCGAAACGTCTATACCATAAAATAGTGTTTGGACATAGGCATAAAAATAGTTACATTTTGAATATTTGAGAAAACGTATTCTATGACAACAATGTTATCATTGTGACCATTATATGTGAACTTAGCATATCTCATAAAAAGATGTTTTTCAGAAGACTGCATCACCTCCTTTACCATAATTTATGAACGTGCCATTAGAAGAAAAATCGTCAGCCTTAGGAATGCATTTGTATTCAGAACAAACAGAATGGTAAAATTGATGTCTGTTCGGCAATATTTTATGCTCATTTATTCATGCTAAACCAACATCATATTTTTCCCATGCATTGCACTTTAACATGCATTGGTTCCAGTTTTGCGTCCAATAAAGCGAAAACGACGATTGATTATCTTCTTTTGGATCAATCCATTTGCAACGTTTGGAGGGTGTATAACATTTCAGATCAAGAAGGGCACGTGATATCGGACCACCTTCCTATACTTAATTCTTCTCTTATGCTTACCTGTGGGATATACTTCAGACTGTCTATGAACAGAAATAGCATAGCTTGGACTTTGAAAAAATTTTCAAGCAAGCTTAAATAGACTAATACCTCAAAATCTGTGAATATGAATACTATTTAGTAAAATGTTTAAAGGATTCATGCGTGCATCTTTACTGCTATACAGCAGTCAAGGAACATCCTTCTCCCAAAGTCCAAATTCAATTATCACGCCAAGCCATATTTGTCAGATAAGCTTAAGCAATCACACAGACTGCAAAGACAAGATAAATATATTTACATAAACGAGGAAATACCAAGTGGATGTGAATATAACAAAGCTAAGGAGAGAGGCATAAGAAATCTGTTGAAACATAATGGAAAAATGGGGTGAGGACGTTTATGAAAATTCAAACAGCATACCAATGTGATAAGGTATTTCTGGAAAGTCATCAATGGTAAGAGAGGGAAATATACCTTTTGTCTGGAAAAAGTGGTAATTAAGTCTAAAGAAATCTCCTGGTAATGATCGAATGTGCAATAAACACTTGATATATGGCAGTGATTACCTCATAAATTGTCTGTCAACTTCATGTACTCAGATAGCCGATCAATCTTACTTACCTATAGAATGCATACAAAGTCAGCAGTGCCACAATACAAAGGTAACGTAAAATCAAAGAACTCCCTCGAAAATTAAGGACTGTACTTTACTGCATGTTATCCTCAAAATCCTTAAGAAATAACTCATGGAAGTTTGGCCACTTGACTAAAGGAGATTAATTATGTATGTCCAAGTTCACAGCAACATGGTTACTAAAGGAGTTTGAGCTGCACAACAGCAAGTTGGTTGCTGTTGCTATCAGTTCAATAAAATGTAGGGGCCCCGAGTGGCCGAGTGGTCTAAAGGCTGTCCGTTACGGATCACTGTCATCTCTGATGTGTCTGCGTGTGTTCGAGTCTAGGATTCGGCGAATGTGGATATGTGAGAAAGCTTGCCAGTAGCTTCTCGTGGGTCGGTGGTTCTTTCCGGTGATTTCCCGGTTTCTTCCTCCACCATTAATACTGGCCGCCATGAATAGCCTATTGTGTATTGAAAAATGGCGTTAAGCCCAACAATAACAATAAAATGTAAGCATGTGTTCACGTGTATTTGCCGCTTTTCTTGATCCCAAAATGCTATTCGATTTCAGGACAAACAGAACTGGAAAGAAATTGAAAGGTAGAAAATCAATGTAGAGTTTGAATGTCTAAAGAAACAAATATTGTTAGGTTTTCTTCCATACATGAATCCTTTCGACCTACCTCTGTATAGCAGGAAGCGAAAATAAGACAAGACTGAACTCTATTTGTTTGTGTAGCTAGACTATGGGTCCGGGGTGGCCTAGTGCAATATATTTTAGGTAAAGTTTACTAGTGAGTTAACTTGACAAAGAAAACTCGAAGCTATATGTCCGGTATGAAGCATACATTGTCATGCAATGTGAAGCTACGTTCTACAAATAGAGGTTTTGTAAGCTGTAACTTCCAAAGATCATGTATAATTTAACGATGGTTTATAGTACATATATTTAGTTAAATTTTTAATAGACAAACGGTATTATGACTTTCTATCCACATCTATATTTGCATTTTGTCTGTATAAAGCCATTTCTGTCGCTTCTACAGCATATTCTTGGCTTTTTCCATACGCAATCAGTTTGCATTCTTTGCCTACATCTTTCAGTTTTTGTATTTATATTAATTGTTTTCGTTTAGACCCCTTGAACCTTTTATTAATGTAATTAAGCGATTTATTATACTTAATTATTATATCATGTGATATTATACTTTTTACCTCTATATTAGTATTATGAATTTCATAAATAAAAGAAATTTAAAAAAAATATAATTAAGATAATAAAGACTTATCTTGTTCTATCCGGAAGTTGGTGTTTATATATCAACACAAGATATTGTGATTACAAGCCAATTTATAAGGAAGCAAAATACAACATATGTCTTTGTAAAAGAAACTGCCTCAAACATGTTAATATACATTAAGCGCCAATTTATTGAATTGTTTTTAAAAATCGAATATCATTTGATCATGCAATCAGCACCAATATATTGCGATGGTTTGTGCAAGTATGGTATGCACGTGAACTTTTGATACTTTAAATCGCAAATATTGCGAATATATCTACGAAAAAAGAGAAAGGTGAGACGCGAGTGGTCTGTAAAGGAAAGCGCTTTAGACTACTGGGCCACCCAGAGATTTTGTATAAAAATGAACTTTTTGACATTTCACAATACAATGTAAATTGATATATTGTAAATATAAAAGACCAGTACATAAACTTTGCGCAGAACAAAAATACACATGCACAGTACCGGATTTATCATTGTGTTTAAGTGTGCTTAAGCATAGGGCCCCTGTTGGCAAGAGGAAGGGGCATCATCTTGACAAATAAATTACGATGAATGTTTCAAAAGTCTGTGGCTAGTTTAACTACTCCTAATTTTCCTGAGTATATATTCCTGACTACCTGTTTACGCCTACAGGGCCTACTTTTTTCAGGGCTCGTGTAAGGGGCCTCATAACTTAACTAGTACATGTTCTCCTTTGTCATAAATCTGGCACTGCACATGCAATATTCTAAATTTGTACTGGTCAATAATTGACCCAATCACAGCCGATTGAGAGTTCTGTAAGAAAATCAAACGTCGTATCCTCCGCCAATGCCGACATGAAACAATGCTAGTTCAGTATGTCAGAGTTTCATTTTATTCAAACAGATGTCATTTCGTATGTGGACTTCAGGTACATTTCCATCAAAATTGCAAAAATGCGCTTTGAGAATAATAAAATGCACGCCCTGACGAAGAGCAACCAATCTTCGTACGGAACTAACTGTGGACTAAGCGAAGAGCCTAAGTTGTCAAATTTGACATAAAAATCGGTGGTCAGAGAGAATGCGAGATTTTAACATGTCTGAAAACTAAGAATACGTATTTAGAAGCCGACTACAAAAGGCGATTTGGCGAGATCTTAACTCAGGTTTGGAATGACAATCGCAAAAGCAGATTGGCAATTACTGGAATGGGAGCTAACACGGGGATTTTACATTTGTAATCCTTACATGTTTATTAATTTGCATTATATGGTCAGGATTTTGTTGGTGTGCCGTTAAATCCGATACATACATACATACATACATACATACATACATACATACATACATACATACATACATACATACATACATACATACATACATACATACATACATACATACATACATACATACATACATACATACATACATACATACATACATACATACATACATACATACATACTGTCACATGCTTCCTTCAGTTTTATTTCTAAGCGTTCTGAAGGATTTGACACCATAGGTCAAAAGAAAAGAGATAGTTTCTATTCGCATATCAAGGTCAGTCGAAATATATTTATGAATTACTACCGAACGTCCGATACTTCGGAAATAAAAGAATGTTAACACAACATAAAACAGCAGTATGGACTATTGCCCGACGGCGTTGGTCTCTGCTGTCAGAAAAAAAGCGGAGACCTACATGTTTGTCTAGTCATTTGCATACTCACATCTAAGTATTTCATACACGCTTTTTCTACGATAATTCTGCAATAACAGTATCAGTGTTAATGAGTTCTAATACACGCACGCACATCCTAAATTGTTAATCTCTCCATATAGTAAATTATCATCATCATTATTATTTTATTAAAGAATCTTGCCAAAGAGGTGCCATGGTACTTCTAGACCAAGAGAATGCCTTTGATAGAATCGAGTAACACCATGTACAAAAATACTAGAAAAATTTGGTTTAGGAGAAAATTTCCAAAGACGGACTCAAATCATGTACAGGGTTATAACTGCCAGAGTACAGGTTAATGGAAGTATTACGGAAACATTTGAAATACTGAGGTAAGTTAGACAAGGATGCCCTCTGTCAATGATATACGTAATAGCCATAGAGATACTAAGCATACAAAAGGACTAAAAAACTTATAGAAGGAATTAAGATACCAAATCTACGAGAAGAGTTTAAAATTCTCCAATACGCCGATGACTGTACAAACGTCATACACGACCCGAATTCTTTTAAACATTTCGGAAAAGAATATGGTAAAGCATCTGGGTCAAAGATTAACCATGAAAAACAAAAATACTAAAAAAGGAAACTGGAAATGAAACCAACCCGGGCTTCCTGCCAACATTATACAGGACAAAATCAAAACCCTAGGAATTTATTTCGGGAAAAGCGAAGACAAAGTAAACTTACAAATTATTAAAGAAAAAGTAAATAAAACCATGGCAATTTGGGCACAAACGCCCTTAAGTATTATGGAATGAACACAAGTTGCTAAAACTTACTTTTACTCAAATATAAACTACATTTTAAAATCAAAAGATTTAAAATACCAGTTTTTAAAGAATATAGATAAAAAACAATAAACTATATTTGGTGATATCAACTACATTATATTAAAAAAGATACTTTGTACAGTGAAAATAGAAAGGGAGGTTTGGCTTTACCAAGTCTTAAATGAGTTTAAAAAATAAATATTTTAAACAGTCTTTTAAAAATTAAAACGACTCCGGAAATGCTCTGCGAAGTCCAATACACATATTGGTTCGGCTTTAACATTAGGAATAGGGTGGATACTTTTAGAAACAATCGACTAACTAAACAGTTAATAATTGTGAATAAATTTAGACTTCTAAAAGATGTAATTACTAAATTAAAAAATGCTAAAGAAATATATGAAGAAAATAAAATAATAATAAATATATATGCAAAATTATAAGAGACTTTTATACAAAAAAGACAAGATGCAAAGTTGAAAAGGACAATTGTGGGTGGGTAAATTGGTCAAATGCATGGAATAACTGGATAAATATCAAATCCTTAAACATACAAAACATTCTTTTCAAATATTTACATAACGAGTAGTTGATAGGAGAAGTCGCAAAAAGGAAAGGAATGATCCCAAAAATTCCAAAATTTCCACTTTGTAAAAGTAAGGACTTCAACAAAAATCATGTTATGACAATGTGGGAAAATAATGGGGAAAGAGATAAAATAATAAAAGCAATTCAAGGATCTAACATTCACCAGAGAAACCAAATATTATACTTTGATGCAAAATTTAAAAAGAAACCTTCTTTGATATATTAAATTTTATAATTGATAACATAAGGGTTTGTGGACAGGTAATAGTCATTGATAAATAACCTGTCCCCTAAACAACAAGTTTTTAAACCTTTTTTTTTTACTAAAATCTGCTGATCAACCCTTAATTGTGGAATCGCAGCAGCAAATTTAATATTTATATTGTACAGATTTTGTAGATAGAAAATGAGAGGGAATCTGCACATGGATAAAGTCCTAGACAGAAACGCCACCAGGCCCACAAAGCACCAAGCGTAGTGGGAAGGCTGATGGAAGAGCCTACGAAAATTTCATGTGCAGAATATGGGCAAGCAGTAGATAAACACATGGGAAAATATTAAATAATAAAGAGATTCGATAAAAAATAACAAGGAAATAACAAAACTTGTATATACATAATTACTTTTCTAAAACTTTATATTTGGAATATAAATATTTGGAGTGTTTATGGATAATAAGACCTAGTCCCTGTCAAGAGAAGTGAGTCAAAAGAAAAAATAAAAACACATGGCGCCTTGCAAACCGGCTTTATGATAAGCCTCCAATATTTAAAATCTAGAATATGAGAAATGGCACACAAATTAACATCCACCATAACACCAGGTATTTATTTAATAAATCTATTACTACATTTCTCATGCAAAATTCTAAATTTAAAAAAGTTGAATTAAAATAATTTGTCGATGCTGTAATAACAAGTAAAAAAAAAATTGGTATACATAATTTGCCGTCCTTACATATACATATATATATCATACACACAATATATATGTCGTATATGTTTTGTATTTGCCTTTGAAAAAAGACTCATTAAGAGTCGAAAGCGCTTAGGCTAGTTAGTTAGTAGTTTTGTACTGTTCGTCGTCAGTTTATTGCATATATATATATATATATATATATATATATATATATATATATATATATATATATATATATATATATATATATATATATATATATATATATATATATATATATATATATATATATATATATATTACACCCTGAAAGTGCACCTTCAAAAAGTGTGCGGACATCTGTTGCTTCGGGACAAAGATTGCAAAGACATATAATATATCCACGTCGATCATCACAATGAACAATTTGATGCCATTGCCAGGAGCACCACATTCTTGGGATTCGGTTACTACTGCGAGAAATGTGACTATGGCTATAACAATCGAGAGCAAACTAAGCATTGTGCATCGAATTGCTCAGGTTGTTTTCCCTGTAAATCCTGTCTGGACGAGGGACAAGAACAAGTGCATGGCCCAGCTTGTCAACGCACGATTGTCAATTAAACATGTTACTAACAACATCTCAAAATGCAAGGTTCACAGCAGAAAAATGCGTGCCAACTACTGAGATTATGCCCTACTTGTGGACAAGCCATACGTACCAATGGTGCCAAGGCACACTTCGGTTCACGAAAGAAACGAAATCACATTTGTCGCCAAATCGTGGACATGGAACACGAATGCTACATTCAAAAATATCATTCAAATCATGAAGAGGAAGCAAATGACCAGAAAAAAAGGGAATTTCATCTTTTTTCTATTTCAAATGGATGAAAGAGACCGGCATTCACATTGATAATTTCTCTGTGTCTCATTGAGCTTGTGAAAAGTGCATCTCAGAGTTTCTCTTTCGTCACTGCCCTCACTGCAGCAGGATCCGTGGAGGACATGAAAAAATCTTTCAGCTACAAAACACATTGGCCGATTTCGCCCAATGCATCTTAGATCCTATCGACGAGACGAAGAGCCAAGAAGACGTTGAAGGTTTCTTTATGCCACAGTAATGGATCACAATTTCACGGGATGCAATAGACAGTTTCTTCTCATGACTTTTGAACGGAGCCAAACTCATTTCCATGCAAATTGGACAAGTGCAGTTAAAGATTCGATGAGTTACTTAGCCATGTCATTGAATCGCATGCCCAAAACGTTTGGCATGACAGAAATGACCAAAGGCTATTTCCGCACTCTTTCATTACCAAAGCCAAAATAACACACCGTTCTACCTAATTGGCTTACTACTACAACCCGACAATATGTGAAGGAGAAGTTTTCTACACTTAGTGCCTCCGACCCTTCCGACTTGCAGGAAGAAATGTTAAAATATTGCCGTTCCGACGTGGACATTTTTAGACGTTGCTGTGGAACGTTTCGAGAATTGTTCATGGAGCACGGAGGGATATATCCTTTGAAAGAAGCCAACACCATTGCTAAAGCGTGTTCCTTAGTGTACCGCCAATGATTCATGCCCAGAAACACTCTAGCTGTCATCAGTCTTCAAACGACCAATTTTGTCAAGCGCAAATACTCTGTCAAAGCCCTACGTTGGTTACATTATTAAGGAAGACAAATGATTCCAACATGCCACTAAAACGCCAGTTGTTAAAACGGACTATGGAAGACTTGTACGAGGCTACTTGTCCGCGGCGATTGAAGTTAGAAGACCAAGGATACTAAGTGGTAGAAATGTGAGAACACTAGTACAATCACCATTTTAAAATCGACCCAGAGTTCAAACGCATCATGGAAAGTTACAAGCTGGTGACCCCACTGAACCCACGGGACAGCATGTACGGAGGACGGACGAATACCACCTGTTTGCTCTACCAAGCTGAACGTGTGTTTTCCGTATCCGTACGTGTCCAAATATTGTCATTTTTCTGCAGGGCAGTTGCAATTGTAGACAGAAAAATACCACAAAGGCGACGACACTCAGAAGGTCGTTTCCGCGGACTACGTGAATGCCTCTTTCAAACTGAAACAAGACGCCAGTGGCTATCCTTCCTGGTGACACACTCCCGAACGCCAAAAAAAATTCGAAGAGATATACTGGAAGCAGGAAGGCATCACTTTAGATCACATTGAGAAAAAGAAGAAAGGGGATCGATTGCCAAAGTGATCTTAAATTGCTTATAGGGTAAAATGACACAACGACCATGTGTACCCAAGACGGAGTATTAGTCAGAACCTTTCCTTTACTTCCAGCTGATTCATGACAAAACCAAATGCATTACATGTGGACGTCGTTCGTGAGGACTTGATCTTAGTCACGAAGAAGAACTGGACTTTGTAGAAACCGACGTATTTGGAAATGTCATCATTGCAGACTTTGTGACAGACCATGCTCGCTTAATATTGTACGAAGCTGTACACCAGTTAGGAGATCGTGTACTATATTTTGACACAGACTATTACATCTACATCGATCACCCTCGTCAACAGCACCCTAAAATCGAAGGAGACCGTTTAGGAGCCTGGACGGACGAGCATCCCGATGACAAGATTACGGTTACTAATACCATTTCCCAAAAGGAGGACTGCACACGTAGTGCAAGGTGATGAGATTGTCTCCAATTATCGCACTAGTCGACTGATGAACTTTGATGTCTTGAAAGAAACCTTACAGTCTGGACAGGATGGAAATTTTAAAAAGACCAACCACGAACCTCACAAGACTGTACGTTTAAACACATATCAAATCTTCACCCGGCTATTGGAAGACGTGTATCAGATTGTATACCAGAAGCGAATGCGGCTTCCCAACCACTTTATTTTACCGTACAATCACGTCGATATTGGTAAACATATAAAATACGACAACGTCCAAGACCGATAGTTCGTTGTGACTACCATTATCAAGCAAGAAAGGTGAATCCTTTTAAACAGCAAGTATAAACAAAGGCAAAATCTAGTGCTATGCTGTGCCTTCCTATTGCAGTGATGCCGTATGTTGTGACCTCAGCGATTCAGTATCACCTCATGGAAACTTTACTATTACTACTGCTACCATGTCTACCATGAAAAGTGATGTTGTGCGTGCCACACTTGGAGGACGAGAAAGCGTTGACACTCTTTGTTGTGCACCTTTTCACTTGATTGGTTTTTATGGCTGATGTCAACCTCCACGCGATAACAGATGTCATGCAAAACTTAGCACTGTCCTAAGAATTTTACCGTGCATTCATCGAAATGAAAATGTAAAAGACAAATAATCGTTCATTGTGCGATTGCCTAAATACTGCTACTTCGAAAGTTGATTCCAAACCTTTCGAAGGAAATGGTCAAAATATCTGGGAGGACCTACCGCCAAAGAATTAGCCAGAGCCGAATTTTTCTCTTTGGGTGAATTGGATAAAATCAAGTGCTTCAGTTGCGGTGTGACACTTCATCAGTTTGGAAAGAAAGATTCCGCTTGCCTGGAACATGATCAATGGTCTCCAGATTGTGACTGCCTATATTTAGTCGGACCTCGTCGTTGAAGTGGTATACCATGTTATTTAAGAAACAAACTTGCTTAGGAATTAAACGTTGGACATAACCTAGACAAGTATTTAAACCCAATTTTAAAAATAATATTCAACTATTACCAAACGAATTACAAGAGATCTACAAAGAGATTTCGCAAGTACTTGCTAGAGCAAAATTTTAATGGATGACTGTAGAATATTTATGTCGAGAAATTCACAAGAAAAAGGTGAAAAAGTCAACTATCAAGTCAGATTTCTTTGGATCAAACTCTTGTTCTTCCTATTATTCCGCTTTAGACCGTTTACATCAGAGAATTTTATTGCCATTTTTGACCATTACCCTGATTCGCTGTAGGAGAAGTGTTTGACTGACACAAGGTTATGGATACTTTACAAGAGAACATTTGTGGGTTACATGTGGCGTTGAAAAAATGCATTTACCCAGAGTTGGTCAAAATACAAGTGAAACGCAAAGACCAATTGAATCCGTTACGTCACCAATGATTAAACCACTGGTACCTAAATGCTATAAGAGGATTAATTCTGATGAATGTGTTCCAGTGGTCAGGCATTGATCAACTAACCATGGGCCAGAAGTATTGGCTTGTTACTGATTATCTTTACTACCAGGTAAACGTACTACAACGAATTATCGGAGAAGAATTAAAGGGTTACAAAATTCTTTAAAGAAAGTGAAAACTTAGTTCAAGAGCAAACTTCAAAGGGTGTGTGATGTGCACATAGGTGATGAAATATTTTGGACACGTCAACGGCATACGACCATTTTTGTGCAGGATGTACTTTTATTGCCTCCGACAAAACGAGATATAAAAACGTTCTACCATGCCACAACCTTGATCATTAGTGCTACAACAGATTCCGTGGAAGGAAATCAATGACAGTATTCAAACGGTGGAAGTATACCATCGCATTTTACAAGAACTGTGTCCATTTACCAACTGATTCCTTTTGGACTCTACGAACAGTACCTAATACCCAAAAAACATGAAAGTGGTCACTTTATGTGTCCACTAGAGACTCATTCTGCTCATAGTGTTGCGCTTTCATCTTGATACTTCTTGACCTTTACGGAAAAACAATATTTGTCAATCTTTAGGCACTGAAGATGTGTATGACGATGACGTGTGTAGCTTATGACTTACACTGTAAATATGCACGTGACTGGAAAATTTGGGGCTTCAAGGCTTGGAATAAAGAAATGGCCCACAATGCCCAAAATGTTCAGTAAAAGTAACTTTTAAACCTGTGTTAGTGATAATACCAGAAGAAGAACAACGCGTCTTCGAGGAAAACCACTCTCTTCATCGACATCCTTAAAAGACCATTCCTGGAGAATTCGTGTGTGACTGTGCCAAGGAATGTAAAGATTCTAAGAACATTACATA
This sequence comes from Potamilus streckersoni, assembly GCA_016746295.1. Taxonomy (NCBI): domain Eukaryota; kingdom Metazoa; phylum Mollusca; class Bivalvia; order Unionida; family Unionidae; genus Potamilus; species Potamilus streckersoni. Next base: position 168,790 of record JAEAOA010000647.1, on the reverse strand, counting down.
TTTTAACTAGAACATCACATTTTGATCACGTCAAATATTGTACAGAGATTTGCTTATATTCACTATGATCGTTTTGATGTATCTTTTATTTCGGTACTTAACCACTTGGCTTTTATGCATATTTTTCTTTTGTGTTGTTCACAATTAAAGACGACAATCAACGTATCGAAAACAAGTATGAAATCTTTTGTGTTGTCTGTCCTCATGTCAAAAGTGACATTCCTTACAGTGCTATGGCAACCTCTACTGTCTCTGCTCCCTCTTTCTTCACTTTCAAAGTTGGTAGGCCTTGTATCTTCAGCTTCACTTTAACATGCTCACTCATCGATCGTCAACCACAACGAATCGTGTGGTGTTACAAAGAGTGGAAATCGGCGTACAGCCTTCTGCTACAAAGCCAAGGCGATTACATCGTGTTTGTGGAAAGCATTCCTAGCAATACCACGGGATAGTGTCTGACCCTAGTCAAACCCATTTGGTAATCTTTGATGGCATGTTAGGAGAAGACGAAGAAATTCAACTTGGTGTACATGGCATCATTGCAATTCAAGTGTCATTTACATTATCCAAAATTTGTTGCAACAAAGTAAAGCCTATTGCACTATCATTCTCAATGTTCATTGTGTGGTCTTGTTTAAAAGCTTTGCAGATAATCGCAAGTGCAGGTCTTAGCCAAACAGTTAGGAACGTCGAGGCTAACTCATGCGTACGATGAAGTCACTCAAACACCACACGGTTATTTACTCGTCGATTTAAAAATCACTACCCCCGATTATTTGCAATTTCGTAATCATCTGTTTCACCACTGGTGCCAAGACGCAGGGACTGTCGTGTTCCCGTCCCCGTCGTCGACTTAACGACCGCCAAAATTTTCTATAAAAACCTCGGTCACGTTGGATTTGTCTCACACACAGGCAACATGACGTCAGTTCAGTCGGCAAGACAAATTGATTCGTGCCTTTACGGTATCAGTCGCGAAAAATATCACAAAATACGTGCTCGTGTCTTAGATGTCAGTCTCAAAGAAGTCGTTTGATGGTTTACGGTGACAGCATGTAAATTACTGCAATGGCATTCGTCACAATCCACATCAGACCAAAAAAGGGTTTTTTTGAGAGAGAAACAAAGTATCATTAACGTTACTAGTCGCTCCTCGTATTGGCACTCAAACCAAAAAGCAAATTATTTTGAAACTAGGAGGTGTCATCATTCGTTCCATCTTAAAAGAGGATCCTAGTGCTCCCATAGTTCTTCCCAAGAAAAAAGCCACTCCCCGACGTACCCAGACGAAAAAGATCAATGGTTTTAAAACTAAGTCACAGCCTCAGAAAAAGAAAAAGATCAACAATGTCAAGTCCAGGTCACAGCCTCAGAAAAAGAATAAGAAAATTTCGCACAAAACAGCTTCTACCCACAAGAGCGTCTACAAAACTTCTCCAGCGGTGACACTCTCTTCCTCTTTAGCACCTGTGGTCGCTGCTCACAATGTACCTACACACAAAATCAAATTCCAAAGTTATAGTGTACAGTGTTTACTGGATTAGTAACTGTCCCGATTTTATCCTTTGCAGACTCCTCCACGACATGTGTTGCCTGTTATCAAGTTCGTTCGACTTAAAGACAATCATTGGATACGCATCCCAGTATAAAAAGACCTCCGGTAAAGTATGGGTTCATTATTTTTTGTGACTCCTGAATTCCCAAAGATGACACCTTCAAGAAATGCACACCGCGCCACCATCTGCGTTCTTCTCTCCTAATCAAAGCTCCTCCACCCATCTTAAAAATCTCTTTCACACTTCCTCCAAAGATGTCATCGATATTGTGTGCGAATGTTTTCTGAATGTCTTGAAAGACACAATACCTTTGTCTAAACACCAGAAAGAATACTTATCCAACCATCGACAAATTTTTCGCCGAATGGTCCAAAATGAAATAACCATTCTTGAAAAGAAAACGATTGTGATGCAAATAGGAGGAATTTTACCCCTATTTGGACCCTTGCTGAAACAAATGGATAACCCTTGCTAAAAGTAAACTAGTACTGGGAACAATGAAAGAACTCCTGAAGTGATTAAGTATGGGTAAAAGAAGATAAGAGGGATGTCTGGAATCAAAAGATCTCAAACGTGATCCTTGAAATCTCATGGAAGGACGAACATTTACTTTAGTGCGTTAAATAGGATTGATTGAATACCATCGTTGTCAATAACAACTGATCCCGCATTTACCTCCCCATCCTCATTTGACTGAGATGTCCCAGTTACAACACAAATTGAAATCATTGATGGAACTCAGCGATTTGTCAGAAATGCAAAACATCTCAACGGTACGGTCAACTGTTGCCACGACTGCAATTCTTTCACCAGAAAGATTTAGACGAAATAGCCCATCCCACTCTCAAAGATTTTAAGACCTGTTGAAAAGTTCATCACTACCACCAAAACAGTCAAGACAGAAGCAGCTCTGCGGATGCCTGCGGAAGAAGAGGCACAAGAAGCCTTGCAAACACCGTCAGCATCTCCCATCCCTAGTAAGACTCCAGTGTCCTTGTTGATCCACTCAACTACACCCTAACAAGAACTTAAAGTTTGAGATAAAAGATGATATAGACTCCTCCTTCGAAAGAAGTAATAAAAAGGGAAACCAGGACCAAGGCCTTTCCTTTACCCCCATCATCACCACTACTGCCTTCGAAATCGACTCCGTGGCACATCCAACATGTAGAGCCGTTTCTAAACCACATCCTCTCCCCATTCAGAGTAGCACCAGGCAAGAGCGGATCACAATGGAAAAGGTAGAAGGTGTTTGCCATCATTTATTACGATCCATCGATCGGTTACGTAGGAGTTCAGAAATTGTATCGTGCTGCCAAAACAAGTCTAAAAAATGTCCGTTTACATCAAGTGCAACGATGGTTACAAGGACAAGCCACGTACACCTTACCAAAATCCATTCGACGAATATCTTTTAGAAGTTTCACTCGATTGGATGGCATCGATCATAAATGGCAAGTTGATTTAACCGATGTCTTTAATCTGGCCATTCTCAATCGTGGTTGCATATATTTATTTTTGTGTCATCGACGTCTTTTCCGAATCTGCTTCGGTCCTACCATAGACTTCCAAATCGAGCAGTGAGTTAGTGAGTACCTAAAACTGGTGTTAAAACAAAGCTGTCGCCACCCTCTTCGATGGCAAACCGACAAAGGCACCGAATTTCTGAACCAAGCTTTCCTTAAGAATTTTAAATTTTTCACCACCGATAATCCCAAAACTAAAGCCAGCATCGTGGAAAGTTTTCAACTTACCTTGAAAGAACGCATGTGGAAATATTTTACGCTTCAGAAATCTCTTAAGTACATCGACGTATTACTGCACCTCGTCCAAGCGTACAACCATTCTTACCATCGGAGCATTGGACGTGCCCACCAAAAAGTGACTCCCGACAATTGGTCAAGAAAGATTGCTATGGATGTCAAAACGATCATCCTAGTCAAATTCAACACGATAAATGTCTGATGATAAGCCAAGAAGAAAAATTGGACGAGTATCTGGACGAGGCTTGGGGCCGCACCTCGGAAGAAGCAGTGTTGTATGAGTATTATAAAGGCTTGCGTGGTCATTCCTGTTCCCGACTGTTTACTCTGGAGATCTATCGCATAGAAAATTTCTTAACCCAAAGTGCGGAGACGAAACAAAGAAACGGTTACTTGACAGAGATTTTCAAGCACAAAGTCAGATCTGAACTGATGACTTATCATTACCTGCAAAAAAAAAAGAAAAGAAAATGGATACCTGAGAACTTTATTATGTTTTGAACAACAGTTCGTAAACTGCTCCTTGGAATCCTGTCGTATGTGCTAAAGATGAACCTCATCGCAAAACTCAAGACCATCAAGCGTATGTCATCAACATGGACGACGATCATCTCCCAGGAACCAACTGAGTGGCAGTCTACTTACAAAAAGAGGATTGTGTGGATTAAATTAATTCGCATGGATTACCAACTTTAGAAGAAGACATTATCTACTTTATGAGAAAAAATGCTCAGACGACACGATTCAATAATGTGAAATTACAATGCACAGACTACATGGTGTGTGTACAATATTGTTTGTATTTTCTTCATCAACGCAGTCTTGAATATTCTTAAGAACATTTAGTGACCTATTTTGATCGTAACTCTTCCAGAAACAATGAAAAAGTAGATCTATGATTTTGTGACCATTATGGCTATCTTTTGTCTTTAGCTAGGAAACGGCTTCAATGGCCTCATGACTTCCATCAGTGGAAATCTCACATTATTTCACAACGTTGTCAGTCTTGTCAAAACTAATTTCTTTGATGTCATTGTTATTTTCTAGGGGTTTGTTAAATACAAATGTTTTGAAAACAAAACACGTGCCTGTCGTTTCTTTTTTAAAAAAAATCACTGTGAATATATGCTCTTTGACTTCTCTCTATCCCTCACTATGACATGAGCTATCATATCGTTCCGACCAAACCAAAACCCAGTAGAGATGTTTTCTATCGCGTCCGCGTTTGTACACTATAAAGCAGATCTGTCTCCGGACATCCATGGTTGAAACGTATACCTATGAACATGCTTTCCAAACTAATTCATCTGAACGAAGCTTATGTCAATTTACATCGTGTCAGGATAAACCTGATACGGAAGCCTGCAGAGATAGAAAATGTCAGGATCCTATCTCTAACCCAAGACCTGGTAGAAGATGCCTTCAGAGAGGAAATCAAGAAAGAATAAGAAGAATGGACAGAGAAGTATTGACTTCAGATCTCACAGGACAGAATTTTCGCATATTTTCATGCGACGATGACCTATTGCAGAAAAAATATAATAATATTACATTAAAAATACAAATAAAAACTAATTAATGATTTCTGATTGAAAGGATACTTGTAAGATTCTGACTGAGGTGTTAAGGTCAATTCCTTATACAACTGGTAGCTTTTATACTGAACTGATACTAAAACCCACCCCTCTTTAGTAGAATCATTTTTGACAGGAAAGAGCTTTTTTGAACATTTTCCTGAGACAAAGCAGCTAAAAGAATTAGTGTGTACCTCATTTGTCTTTAAAGTTCACTAGTGCTAAAACAAATTAACATACCTTTCATCACCTCTCAACCATCTAGATGTTTAGATAACTACCTCTGTAGCAGACACATGTAAATACGTAAGTCAAGTCAGCTGCTCATTTGCAGCCCAAGTTACGCATTTGATCTCTAGTGCTAGTCTAACTGTGACAGCCAGTCACCAACAAGCCAACCCATTTCAAGCCTAACTCAATGTAAATGTAAACCACATTACAGATTTAGATTGTGTGTGAATATATAAATGCTAGAGTTGTGATAATTAGGCTTATGCCTTCTTCCTTAAAAATTAGTGGAGGGGGTAAAAGTACGAAACTATCCAGTGAGACCTCCCCTCAGAGGCAGAGAGAGCAGTAGCAGCAACAGCAGCAGGAATTCGACAGAGGTTTTGTTGACAGCCATCGTGTAGGAAAGCCTACTGCCAGACGGGGACGTAATCTTAGATAATAAAAGATCCTCGTCACTATCCGTCAACAAGAACGGCCCTTTTCGGGGCTACCACAAAACTATAGAAAGAATAATAATTCGATTGCCAAACATTTGTGTGTGTTTGTATATTTTTAAAAAAAAAAGTATATCTATAAGCACTTAGTTTCTATCAATAAAATCCACACTTCGTCTTGTATGATGGTTTATGTCTGTCTTTGTAACATTTGTATTATTGAGAACTTTGGCGTTCATCGCTTCGCAGAAGGAAATAAAAACGTTAGCTTATAGCACAAAACAAATCAACCTTCTGTGTTTCACTAAGAAAGTACTGTACATGAACTTTGCGAATTAGTTATATTCATATAAAATTAGTCTAATTATAACATATTTTGCAGCAAAATTCATAACGTTATGGAATAGCTATTGCCAAAAACTCAATTATCAAATGCATATATATATATATATATATATATATATATATATATATATATATATATATATATATATATAGATATATATATATATATATATATGATAAAAGATGATGCATGCGATATTAAAACAATAACACCCATTTTGAATGTATAAAATCTTACTAAATTTGCACCATTCCTTGTCATTTTGATTGATTTCGCGTTTCCAAAGCTTCGTATAATATGCTCGACGTATTACATTATTTTCATAATATATGCATTTTACATTGAAATTTATGGCACCCAAATCGTTGAAAGTGCTTGACCTGGAGCGATCATATTGTGAACTTGAGAAGGCTAACTAGAGAGATATTAGGGTGGACTAAAAAAAGAGTATAATGTGAGCTGGAGTAATCTAGAGGGTGAGCTGAAGATATCGCATGCTGAACTGGAGTAAGGCCGTGTTTTGTTTTTAGGTTTCTTTACGTCCAAACCATATATACGGTTATTTCTTTAGAAACTGGATATGTTTGTTTTGAAATAATTGTCGATAGATCATTACTAATTTCCACTCATTAATCTTTAGTGAAGTATAAAATTAACGATAAAACGTATTAATAATCTCAGTTTTCTAAATGAATTTAATATGGTGCACAATGTCATTCCAATCCTTTCTGCTTTCCGCTTCTCTTCCCCTTTCATGCATAAGGCACAAGATATGCATAAATCTGGAGTGAGAGAGAAAAAGAATTTTGGCTGGATGAAACCTTTGAAAATAAACTTATACAAGATAATGTGGTTCGTCGAAATGGTGTGTGGACACTTTCCTTCGTATTTAACAACAGTGTCTATACAGTCCATGATAAAAAGATGCAATAGCCTGTTGACAATATACTGTACAGTTCTTGGTTACATGGCACACATACTGTAATGTATTTAATGTTTTATTGATGTTGTTGTTTCTTAAACCAATTCGAATGTTTTAAACATCGATTATTATTAATTAAATATGTACAAAGGTTGCCTCTCTCTCTCTCTCTCTCTCTCTCTCTCTCTCTCTCTCTCTCTCTCTCTCTCTCTCTCTCTCTCTCTCTCTCTCTCTCTCTCTCTCTCTCTCTCTCTCTCTCTGTATACTATCGTAGCAAGACACAAGACACGTGAGAAAATCAATGAAAGGCGAGTGCAGAGGATTTTTGCTTGGATTTTAGCTTATGTCATACGATGATTTATTTAGACCTGTGAATGATGAGAGAGAGAGAGAGAGAGAGAGAGAGAGAGAGAGAGAGAGAGAGAGAGAGAGAGAGAGAGAGAGAGAGAGATCTAATGTCTTCATTGAAACTATCTTTCATTTTAAAACGATAAGTGTGCATTCCATTGATTTAATTAATGCGAATAATGATAGACACTCAAAATAAGAAAATAATCAAATCATCGATATACAAAGACAAAATTTGCTCATAACTAAATTTTGTTGCGGACACACTCGGCAGGGATATGAAGAGTATAACATTCGTTATATAAATTTTTCATTAAAAGAAAACTCGTCATGCCTTGTTTCCTTTTTATGAAAATGTACAAATTTCGTGGTATTTCATTGTTATTGCGTACACACTATGCATATTCTCTCTCTCTCTCTCTCTCTCTCTCTCTCTCTCTCTCTCTCTCTCTCTCTCTCTCTCTCTCTCTCTCTCTCTCTCTCTCTCTCTCTCTCAATATATTATATATATATATACATATATATATATATATATATATATATATATATATATATATATATATATATATATATATATATATATATATATATTAGAAATAACATGACATTTAAAGTGTTAGTATAAAGCAATTTGATATACCAATACTACTGGTATGTCAAGCTGTGATCCGCCCATGGCGTAATTATACGCATATATTGACATTCTCACAACTGTGTGCTGTTTATTCTAGACCAATAATGAATTTCCACACATTATTCAATAGTGACGTATCAAAACAGCCATAAAAAGGATAATAATCCCCGTTTTCAAAATGAATTTAATATGGTACACAATTTCATTGCAATCCTCTATGCTTTCTGTCACCCACCCACCCCCTCTCATGCATAACCGTCAAACTACGCACAAATCTGGAGTGAGAGAGAAAAATAATTTGCTCTGGATAAAATCCTGAAATAGAACTTACAAGTAACCTATGAAAATGTGGTTCGTCGTGACGGTATATGTACTCTTTCCTTGGGATTTGTCTACAGTGTTTATATAATAAATGATACAAAGTTTCTCCAAGGGTTGTTATTGCCGGCGGCGGTTGTGGGAGATAAGCACCCACTTCCCCTAGAAATCCCCTAATGGCTTGCGTCTGTGATAGCCTGTGACAACCAAATCCAGCTCCAGTCCTTCACGGGTGGCTTAACTACTAAGCCCGGCGAAACCTGTTTAAACTAACTGGAGAAGGGATGGCAGGCGAGTTTCTGGCGCCTCAAAACCAGATGCTTCGGGCAGATGGGTGACCGTTAACCTTGGGTGGTAGCCCGTCTAGGAGAAGGTAAACTCTGATTTCAAACCTTCGCTGCCTTGCGACTATACTCTTACATGGGAAAGGCTAAGGGAGTAAACCACAACAGAAAATCCGGAGACGGAGTCCCTAAGGCGACTTGTCACTGCATTTAGTGACATCTCGGCAACTCCTGCGACGCCGTTGGTGCCATGACGTATCGGCTTGCCCTTTCCCTTGGATCCATCAGCTGCGTGGAGAGGTGAGTCAGTTGCATGGGCTACAGCTGATTCTCCATATAACCTTGCCCAGGCTTGCGCTCTGGAGAGGACACTCCAGCTTCGCATCACAGCGTTGACACAAAACGGGAAGCAACAGTTACCAGTTATAAGTCACCACTCGATTGGCGTAGAGTTAGACGCCAGGGGTTGCTTCCGACGGTGGGAGAGACCAACAGATCTCATTGGACAGCTATCGCCCGCCTCAAGCTGGGCAGCCCCCAGCCAATAAGGTGCCGTTCCGCCACAGCTCGCCTGCTTTGCTGGGTGCGCAGGGCTTAAGATACGTGAATACCTGACAAGCGTGCTGCAACTACAGCACCAAGAAAAAACAAACGACAAACAAGGAAATCAACAATCCTCAAGCTATGTACCTGGAACGTCCGGACTATGCTGACAGGGCTTTCAGATAATCTCCAGGCAATCAGTGATGTTCGAAAGATTAAAGTCATCAACGACGAACTCACAAGACTCCATGTCGATATCGCCTCACTTCAAGAGACACGGCTACTAGATTCTGGGTCCGTCAGAGAAAAGAACTACACGTTCTTCTGGCAAGGAAAGAGCTCAGACGAAGTTAGAGAGTATGGTGTTGGTTTTCCTGTCAGAAACTCTCTGCTGGCTATGATAGAACCCTGCCAACAAGGAAACGAAAGACTGCTATCTCTTCGCCTTCACACCACAACCGGACTAGTTAATCTCATTAGTGTTTACGCTCCCACACTCAGTACCACCACAGATACCAAGGATGTGTTTTACAACGAGCTCGACTTGCTCAACGACGATATTCCGAAAGAAGAGAACTTGATATTACTGGGCGACTTTAACGCTAGGGTGGGTGCCGATCACGACTCCTGGCCTTTGTGTCTCGGCAAGTTTGGCATTGGGAAGATGAATGAAAACGGGTAATGTCTACTAGAAATGTGCTCGTTCCACAACCTCAGCATCACCAATTCATTTTTTTTCAGACAAAACCACAGCACAAAGTGTCTTGGAGGCATCCCCGATCCAAACACTGGCATCAGCTGGACTTGATTATCACAAGACGTTCAGCCATGAAGGGTGTGCAGCTTACTCGTACATTCCACAGCGCTGACTGCGACACCGATCACTCTCTAGTCTGCTGTAAATTTAAGCTTCAACCAAAGAAGATCCACCACTCTAGGCAAGTGGGTAAACCACACAACGATGTGAGCAATACGTCATATCCAGACAATGCTGAAGAATTCACTTACGCCCTCTCCAAGGCGCTCAGTTTAGAACCTCCCTACGGCAGTGCCAAAGAGAGATGGGACAACATCAGAGATACTGTGTACAGTGCAGCCTCAAAAATCCTTGGTAAGAAGCAGACAAAGAACAATGACTGGTCTGACGCCAATTCCGCCACACTCATGCCAGCAATAGAAGAGCGTCGTGTCGCAGTGCCCACCTGGAATTCAAGCGTTCTCCCTGCGTGAGGACACTACATTCATATAGGTCTACCAGAAGCAAAGTGCAGAGGTTAGCACGGCAATGCTCTATTGAATACTGGCTTCTACTCTGTCAGAGCATCCAGTCAGCAGTAGACAACGGAAACATCAGAGGCATGTATAATGGCATAAAGAAAGCAATGGGTCCAACGAAGAAAGTGATAGCTCCACTGAAGTCTTCTGCAGGAGATATCATTCATGACAAGGGCAAACAGATGGATCGCTGGGTCGAGTACTACTCCGAAATGTATTCCAGAGAGAATAACGTGACCAACAATGCCCTCAACGCCATTAAAAACCTCCCTTGTTTGACCAAACTGGATGAGAAACCTACTGAGACAGAACTAAAGCTGGCATTAGAGAAACTGACCACAGGTAAAGCCACAGGAAAGGATGGCATCCCAACAGAAGTCATCAAATGTGGCGGCAGTGTGCTGTTCACACACCTTTATGATCTTCTCTGTCAGTGCTGGGATGAAGGTGCAGTGCCTCAGGACATGAGAGACGCCAACATCATAACCCTGTATAAGAACAAGGGCGACAGAAGTGACTGCAACAACTACAGGGCATATCACTTCTCAACATCGTGGGTAAAGTCTTCGCTAGAGTCATCCTGAACAGACTGCAGACGCTTGCCGACAGAGTGTATCCAGAGTCTCAGTGTGGGAACCGCGCAGAGAGGTCCACAATCGACATGATCTTCTCCATCAGGCAACTGCAGGAGAAATGCAGAGAACAACACAGACCACTTTTCCTGGCTTTTATAGACCTCACCAAAGCATTCGATCTGGTCAGCAGAGACGGACTCTTCAAAATCCTGACGAAGATTGGATGCCCTCCAAAGCTGTTAAGCATGGTCCAGTCATTCCATGAAGACATGAAAGGCACAGTGCAGTATGATGCCTCATCGTCCGAACCATTCAATATCCACAGTGGAGTGAAACAAGGCTGTGTCCTTGCCCCCACACTCTTTGGCATCTTCTTCGCTGTCCTGCTTAAGTACGCCTTTGGGACGTCCATAGAAGGGATCTACCTGCACACGCGTTCAGACGGCAGACTGTTCAACCTGGCACAACTGAAGGCAATGAGCAGAGTAAGGAAAGCAACCATTAGGGACATGCTCTTTGCAGATGATGCTGCTATAGAAATTCACACAGAAGATAAACTACAACGCCTGATGGACCGCTTTGCTAAAGCATGTGATGAATTCGAGCTGACCATCAGCCTAAAGAAAACCAACGTGATGGCTCAGAACGCAGACCCTCCCATCATAACCATTAACAACTACAAACTAGAAGTAGTGAGTTCACTTACCTTGGCTCTACCATCACCAACAACCTCTCACTCGATGCCGAGCTCAATAAGCGGATTGGAAAGGCGTCAACAACTCTCTCTAGATTGTCGAAGAGAGTGTGGAACAACAAGAAGCTGACATTAAACATTAAGATCACCGTGTACCGTGCCTGCGTGCTTAACACTCTTCTGTATGCCAGCGAAACTTGGACCCTGTACGCTTCTCAGGAGAAACGACTAAGCGCCTTTCACATGCGTTGTCTCCGTCGCATACTTGGGATCACCTGGAGCGATCGTGTGACAAACAACGAGGTGCTTCAACAGGCTAAAATTCCCAGCATGGTCACACTCCTCCGCCAACGTCGCATCAGATGGCTGGGTCATGTGCATCGAATGGATGATGGACGGATCCCCAAAGACCTTCTCTACTCTAAGCTTGCCTCAAGCAGAAGATCAATAGGACGGCCACATCTTCGCTTCAAGGATGTCTGCAAGCAGGATATGAAAGCTCTTGGAATAGAGGTCAGCACCTGGGAAGAGCTTGCCCTCGACAAGTCCAGCTGGCGACATGCTCTGTACACAGGTCTGAAAGCCAGCGAGGAAAAGTTACGACAGCTCGCTGATGAGAAAAGATCTCAGAGGAAGAGGATGCAGTTCCAACCAAGACCTGATTCATACTTCAAGTGTAGCAACTGCAGCAAGGATTGCCACTCCCATGTGGGACTTTATAGTCACAGAAGACGCTGCACAGCAACAAACTAGGACACCTTTCATGGGCGCATTTCCATCGTCTCTCGAGACTAACGGAATCCAACCGATACAAAGTTTCAAACCCTGTCCACATTAGTCTAAATTTCTCGGTTACTTCCTACATACTGTGTTATAATAAATGTTTTGTTGTTGTTGTTGTTGTTTAAATCTACTATAATATTCTAAAACTCGATTATTATTCATTTAATATAGTGTCCAAAGCCCCCTCTCTCTCTCTCTCTCTCTCTCTCTCTCTCTCTCTCTCTCTCTCTCTCTCTCTCTCTCTCTCTCTCTCTCTCTCTCTCTCTCTCTCTCTCTCTCTCTCTCTCTCTCTCTCTCTCTCTCTCTCTCTCTCTGAAAGTAGCAAGATACAGATAAAAATCAATGAAAAGATGAGGCTTATCGCTCGTGATATCTCATGATGTCTCTGGACTTAAGAATTAGTGTACAAGTTAAGTAAAGCTGACCAAAGGACGAGAGAGAGAGAGAGAGAGAGAGAGAGAGAGAGAGAGAGAGAGAGAGAGAGAGAGAGAGAGAGAGAGAGAGAGAGAAAACCAAAATATTAATGACTTAATCAACTGCAAATATATTACAATATTTTAATTAGGCCTACCTCCGGTCGGTTCGTCATTTCGCTTAGTTTCTATTCCACATTAACTTCCATGCACCGGTGCGTCAATGGCTAAGCGTTCACGAATGGCGTAGTTGACCATTTGCGTTTGATTTTCTACAGGAATTAAACGTTTCAATTTATTATGTCTCAGCTTGTTTATTTTAGCTTGGTGTTGATGCTGGAAAATAATTTTATTCACCTAGAAATCGATGAGCCATAACTACATCTGTTGTTTATGTAAATTTACGTAAGCATAGATTATTAAGCAAATTTAAATGCATAACAGATGTCGTCCACAGCGCAAGCTACAAGTTCTTTGAGAATCTAATGAGCAACTTCCCAAAACGCCTTTAATTTATGAGGTCTACCTTCGTTATTATGATTCATATCATATCAAGAGATGGTCTCACAAACAACAATATGATCAATTTTCAACATCCTGCATAAATGAAAAATCTGAAGGGACAAACTGAAAATCATCATGGAAGACAGAAGATTGCAACTTAGCAATGGATACAAACCTGACTTTCTGCATAACACGGGTGTGATACGGCATAATTTTTATTCTCAATATCTCGAATTTTTGTTCTCTTATACCCAAAAAGAGAGCAAACTGGTGCTATTTATATACCAACAACACCAGATGTGTAGTTCAGTTTTATATATATTCCATTATCACTTTAGTTTAACAAGCGGTCACTTCAGATATAATTAGTAACATTTACCATAGAATGGCATTGTATAGCTGAGGGTCATATGATACAAATGAACATATGAAAATGTACAGGTTGAATTTAAAATGCATTGCTAATTTTCTATAAACTTTTTACGTTTAGCCTTTGTCCTTTTTTCATCAATCAGTTTTATAGATTATATACATTTGACATATGATAATACAAAACAGTTCGTATATGTGGTATCTCACCGTTGAATTTATTTGAAGTTCAATCCGTGTTATATTAATTAGTTTAGACCAGATGATTGAACGGTCTGAACAAATCGCTCAAACGGCTTATTGCTAAAAGCCCTCATGATATGAAATCATTATTTGTTTCACAAACAAAATTCACAATGAAAGGAAAATTGATTAATAAATTAACAAGGCTATTCATTGATTAGATGAGAACGGCAGTCCCACTTGGGGATTTCATAGAATTGTATAAATTATTACAAAGAAACTCAGTTTCTGCTTTAATATTGTTATTCATAAATTATTTATGTTTATCTGCATCACATAACCTTACTCATTAGTATAACCTCAACTAGGTTTCCAGATCTATTATTTTGAAAAAGTCCTATTCATCCAGTCTTGCCCTAGGAGGATGCACAGGAAGTGCACTCAGTGCATGTGCAATCAGCCATAGAGACTTGAAAATGTAAGTATTTCCACTTTGTCGTAAGTTGAAGTCATAGAACGTAATCGTATTTGATTTTTACTAACAATAAGCACTCAGAAGGTCATTCATTATGCTCTACTTCTATGTTGTAGGCCTATCGTATACTGGACGCCATACATCTCTAATATATACCTCAAGTGTGCATCTCTGGCGTCCGAATCTAAAATGAACTTGAGATGGTAGATTGCTCGATCTGAGATCTAAACTATTTGTGACACACTTCTCAAAGCTTACGGCTTTATCCAGGTGACATTTAACTACTAGCTTTACAACATTGTGATATTTGTTGACTAGTTGCATCCTACCTGCTTAGAAATGTATGTTTAGAAACTGTAAGGGACCAAATTTTTTAGGTCGATCTTTGTTTTGCTATTGTTAATTGTGGTAGAACATATTTAGTGGAACACGTGTACGAATAACGAGATTTATGGGAATGGCCGCATTTACAGAGTTATAATGTACGGATTGGTTCAGCCAAAGTCAGGAGTTATTGATTTATAATTAAGGGCTTAGTTTGTTTAAACTTACCGGAACGGAGTTCAAGTTATGGTTTGTATGGAAGCTGACGGTTGAGACATTGACCAGGAAACAGTTTGTATCCATTTGTTAATAGACTTACTACAGGTTTTCGATGCATGAGATAGCAGGAGTTTTTGTAATTCTGATTGGTTACGCTTTGGAGAGGGCGTGGTTTCACACAGCAAACTCTATACTGTAAATGTGAAAATAGAAATTTTAAAAATTAGTTCACGCTTTGTCCTACGAGAGGAATTTACAAAAGTAAGGCTCCGTCCGAATTTAGAAGAGATTTGCTCGTAAAAAATCATCCAGGGAAAATAATTGTATGGGAAAATTGACATACACGTTCTGGGAGTAAGAGCTTGGCAAAACAGGTATTTGCAACAATCTTATGTAATTCATTGATATTACTATGATGGTTGTAGGAATTAATTCAATGTATTTGCACGAATTATTGTTAAGATCGATATGGTATACATGTGTTGAGTTCGTTTATCAGAGTTCTTACAACGATATGTCTCTTTATACAAACACTGATTTTTTTGAACTTATAGTTCGCTTATTAGTAGAAATTATGTATTTAGAATTTTATGTCGTATTTTAGATGCGGGACTCCGTATAAATTCTCAGACCTATATACGAGTTCATGTATGATTACCACTTTAGTGTTGTTACAAATATATTAGCAAGGAATTTTATTCATTCGTGCAATTGAGACAAGCCTGGAACTAATGTCACGGTAGGGAGTGTTAGAATAACCATTTAGTTGTATTTAATTAATTTTGTGAAACGAGATCGTTTACGTTCTGTCAGGGACAGTATGACTAGATAGCCGTAGAATCTGTTTGAAATTAGGAGAGAATTTATCTGACTTAACGAGATAGAGAAGTTATTGATTTATTCCTGCCAGTATAATATGATGGAAGATTTAGGTTGTTTATTTTTGAAATTTTGAAGGGGACGGGATAGCTCTACTATCTACGCTCTACGTATTAAGTCTTACAGACCCAAAGTGGACACAACAGTTGGAAGGAGCAAAAGGCGGGGCACCTGCAGACTTGGAAAACAGAGTCAAAGTGAAGGAGACCTTGACTTACCAGCTTAGAGGAGTCAAAAGGAACATTCACGGTGAAATAGGTTACAATAACTTTACAAGCCAATGACTTTGATATATATTCAATATGATCTAAATGATGATTTAATTCTATCACGTAACCGATCGGCTATTGGTCTCATTACTTTTTGCATTTAAAACTTCGTGCAAAAATTTGCGGCAAAAAAGAAGTTTATCTTTCTATCATATTATGCTGTTATCAGTTTGTTTTGAACTTTATTGATAAAGATTTTGATTAAATTTTGTCATTATTTGTTCGTTTGTGGTTCGTTTATTCTGTTATATACACTTGCTCGGTCTTTATCGATCCCACCCGACATTTTTTTAATTGTTATTGATATCTGCTTGTCGCGGACAAATTACACCGTTGTGCGATCACCTCTAGACAACTATAGCCAAACGGCGAACATCTACCCCCCAAAAGCTGGGGGGTGAGGTGTAAAAGCACTGCCACAGAAGCCAAACAAGGATTATAACCTTGACCACTCATGCTTCTAATAGCGGTTATCACCCTTTGGTACTATAATGACAGTGCCACAATGATGACAGCAGTAATATACCACTGGAGAAAACATGACGCGTTGATAACTGCATTACTATCAGTTTAAATATCATTTTCTGCAGTCTTTCCCGTCAACATCTTTAGGGCAGAGTCTTTGGTTGCATTTCAAATTGCAATTAGAAAGAGAAGAAAGGATTCAGCCAAACTTCTCTAATGCTAATGCGCAGGTACAATGGGCTATGATATCTATGACACAGGGGTCAAAAAATGTTTATGGTAGCGATACATTCTAAATGAATATGAGCTGTGAAGAGTGTGTGGACCAAAGTGCAGATAATATGCTTACACAAGTTCTCATTTCGCGCAGTGTGCTTCGGGACCTAATCTCGCTCCTCTCGACATTATTCTTATTATTGTTACTACCATTACGTTTATTAATTCACTATATTAAAACACTCCATACCTGACTACTGTACATGTGGTATGTGCATTTGATGAGGTAAGACGACTGTAAAGTTTCAAAAGAAATGGATTGGTAGAACATTTTAATTCTCTTTTGCAAATTTATTTTGCAGTTTCAGAAATTCTGGCTCACGAGTCAGCACTTTAGGTGTTATAAAATGGACATTGTGTAGTGTAAGTCTTAATCTAAATAGCTTTGAAATATCACCTGACAGTAAAAGTAATCAGATATCCCACACTGGATTGGAACTGATGCACACAAAACAGCTGGTTTATGTTAAATGTTTATTAGGGTTTAAGTTCCATTGGAAAAATACTTTCAGGCAATCTTTAGAAATCACGATACAAATTCAGTTCCCATAGTAAACCTATAAAACACCATGATTTTAAAAATTCAATAACTTAACATTTCTGAGTGCCCATGACCAAACCTATATTTATCAGTATAGATGAAACCTGGATATTAGTTTCTGTGCAGATGAAAGGATATGAGCCGCTGCATATTCTGGACCTGCATGTGTTTGAAATATATGCTTTCAATTTCGCACCAAAGAGTCGGGCACAAATTTTAATAATGAGTGTTCCAAACTCAAGACTGTTATAGGACTGAAATTCCATCAATTAAACAATGTCTGTATATTTTTTCACTTACAAATAGGATACGCTCTCAAAAGATTTTTATACCTAAAACATAACTTACATTATTAACCAATCCTGACCACTCAAACCCATAGATACTGTATTTAAGTTCAACCATATCCAGACTGGTTACCATTTTTACATACCATTAGTACCGTGTGTCCTTTACTCTCCATCCTAGCTGTACTGAAGTATTGTATTTAATAAACAGTATAGAACGCCTTCTGCAGTTATTCTTCAATAACAAATCACATTACCCACTGTGCTTTGCCATTTCTTACAATTTGACCTAAATTTTTTACGTCAGTGATCAGATTTACGTAATATAAACAGACAACAGAGGGAAAAGGTCGATTGCAATCGACATCTAATGTTACGAGATCTGGCAATCGTGTGATTCAGCAATGTTGCATGGATGATAAGACTCCTGGCTAATAATAATTAGCGCATATGTTGATTAATGGAAGTTGATCCGTGTTAAAATTGTTCGGGAGTTCAATAGGATTATATCACAGAAGATCTTCTACGGTAGACTTGTTGCAATTAACTGTAAAAGAATCCCAACTGAAGATGATAAAGTATATTTACGTTGGTGGTTGGTGTGTCAGTGATTTACTTATCGAAGCTTCTTATATTCGAGTTCAATAACACGATTAAGCCGCGGTAGGGAACAACATAAAGATGTTGCACGCTGATAGGGATTTATTGATCAATCATATTACTAATCGATGGGTATTCCCTAATGGAACCGTTACCTACGTTAAGCATGCGAGCGGATCCCAAAATAAATATTAGCGGTAGGAATGACTTATAATTCTTCTTGCGCTAGGAAACCTTACCTCACGTAACCAGATGATAGGTATGGTTTCACTATTCAATGCTGACCTAAACAGTCAGCTATATACGAAACAGCTCTTCACAATTGGTCGGCAGTTTTTGCGCCTACTGTGCCCGAAAAATCTTTACATACTGACATGTTCACAACGTTTTAGGACATGATGTTTCGTGAAGAACACATCAATGGAACCAATAAATTAATTTTCTGGATAGACCTTTCTGGATAGATGTGCGTTGAACGCGTCTGCGAAACTTGTTGAATCTTTAGATATCATCAGCTATGCTTCTTTATATCTACACATTGCTATGTACTTCCACTAACCAAATCATGTTGGAGAATCGAGATATCTGTCTAGTGAATTTCGTATGGGGTGCTTAAATCAAACCATCAACGGGAAATAGTTCTTGGTGCGTGTAGGTAAATCTGCCACAATGCTTATTTGACAAGCCTCTCTTGATTCACCACTTTTATATTTTGTATCGCATTTGCTAACTTTTCAACAGCTAATTAGCCCTTCCAACAACAGTGCTGACAGGCAAGGAGTCGTGTTTTTACTCCATGGTATCACCGGTAACTTTATAAACGCAAAAGTGATATCTCCGCCCACATGTGTTACATCTGCGTTTGCATCCACTCAGAAAATTAAAATTCTTTGCTTCACATAGGATTAATTTTCTAGCATTATCCGTTACATCCGAGTTGGATTAGCTGCGACATCACTCACAATACGAAGTCATAATTAATTGTAAAAGATAGCATAGAGAAAATATTTTATTGCCATAGGCAAACTAGCCATAGTGAAATGTTTACAAATTCGGTTCATGTGTTTATCATCGGCAAAACCTGATCCGAAAACAAGCAACAGGTTTTCTAATCTGATCATGCTTTCATAAACATGGGGTTGCCTATTTGTGATTGCATCACCCGCCGACGATCAACCGTGTTATGATCATACTCAAAGAATTCACGGATGCGCTTGTGTCGCTAAAGACGTCCTCGTTGTCCACCATTGAATTATTTTCCACGTTTCATGAAACCCCCTGCCGTTGCCGATCTTGCGCTGAGCACAATAATCACCCATACGACGATGCAAACTGGACTGGCAAGACAACCTCGTCAGGCACATAAAACAGAGGTGATCTATGAAATACAGTGATACGCACATGTGCCTAAAGTGATCTGGGACAACTGCATCATGTTGTTATTTTGTGGGGTGGACACGCATTGTCTTACAAATATCATTGGATCTGATGTGTTGACGACATTTCCCGCGATCAATTTGGGAATAGGTTCATGTGGATCATTTGAGACCAGTGTGGTTTTCTATCAATCAACTTGACTGAGGAAAGAAAGTTTCTCGCTGCTCTAAACCGCTAGATTTTATCATAGGTGACTACTCTGATTGACGCAGCAAAAGTAACTAATGATCAACTGAAATATCTTCTCGATCGTATCGGTGTTAAACCCACACGCAAAACCGTGGAGGTGGAGCGGAATGTTATAAACTGGAACCTTTCCTATAAAAGCCACATCGTTCAAATGAGATAATTCGTTTCTAGACTCTAATTTGCTGTATCCAATGGCTATTTTTAAACATAATGTCTTTACCTTTAAATATATTCTTTGATTTTGTTTATAGCAAATACTTTACAAATCTTTTCAGGTACTTCATTTCGGAGCTTTGCTTCCCGTATAAGAGCTGATTGTTGGCGGAATTTCAGTGTAGTCTCAAGTCTGAGCAACAAGACCTGCAATAAAAAGCAGCTATGCCATAGGGCTAAATCGATACTTTTGTTTGTCTTGCTAACAATGAACGAGCAAAGGTCCTTAAAGCAGGGGAGACGACTACTATTCAAGGTAGGCATTGTGGATAAAAGAATTACATTAAATCTAGGATGTAGCTTTGATGAGCTGATATCAATTGTAGAGAGTGATTCTAACTTTCCAGCTAACACAAAAGTAACGGGCGATCTAAATTCCTGAAATGTAGTAATATTTGAAAAGATTTAGAAATAATTTATTGCAATTGGACTTCATTAGTTTATGTACCCACATACCCACACTGTGCCTCAGTTAACGTCCCGTTCAGAGAAGTTTAAGAATTACTACAATAGTTATTTGGAAGAAAGATTCGAAAAGCAGACGTGGTGACATTGTAAGACAGAAGTAACCTCCATGAATTAAGATCTCATTTTAGTATATGCGACAGGTATGCATCAGTATGAACAGACTGACAAAGATTAGTCTTCAGAAATTAATGACAAAGAATAAATTTCTCAAAGACATGGAAAACTTTTTTCTAAGTAATTGGACAATCCCATATGTCATCAATGTATAAAAATGAACAGTACATAATTCAACAAATCGATAGTCTTGTCCAACGCTTCCTAACAAGAGCTATATCAAACTGAATACAAAATTAAAAATCATATAACTTTAACTCCTCCAGGTGAATGACATAAAATTGCCTTTATAAGGAAATGACATAACCATTGTTACTGACGAGTACATAAAGTTCTGTATAGTTCATGACATTACAGATCTTGTGAGCATTCTGCCGTATATTATATACAAGCAACAATAGTTCTTGGACATAACTGATCTTAATGTTACAAGAAAGTACAACCTTCTTGATGCAGAATTGGAAGAAATTATTCAACCAAAAGATCTTAACCAAGTTTAGAAGTAAATTCTTATAGGGAGGTCAGGACATTTTTAAATAATAATTTGTTTATTTCCCCAACTCATGATTTGAAACGTAAGTCGACGATTTTAAGTTGTGCTAGCCGAAGACAAGTACTAATATAAGAAACTCGATTTAGTGGACGGGTACTAGCACGATCCTATATGTATCAACGGAGCACCCTGGTATGAAATTTATTTTTCATTTCATATGTAACGGTACGTTTTCGTATCGCTGGCCTTAAATTTAGCCATTGGAGAATAAGTAAAGACACCGACCTTTATGTATATATCTATTTGGTGTTCTTTGATCCGTATTAAAATGCATTCAAAATTGCAGTTTAATTAGATGACTGCGTGAAGTGATCGATAAACAGATGCACTGTAGATTACAGGTCATAAAAGAGGGATTGCTTTGATGTAGTAGTAATACCGAAAGAAATGTTCTTTTTACGATGTCCTATAGTTGTCCTAATGTTGTGAACTTGATGTATATGTTGCACAAAGTGTAAATCAGCTTGAAAAATAGACGATACTTTCACGACCCTAATCCTGCCATATCTTCTCTCCAACAGTGCTGACAGGCAAGGAGTCGTATTTTTACTCCATGGTATCACCGGTAACTTCATAAAAGCAATAGTGATATCTCCGCCCACATTTATTACATATGCGTTTGCATCCACTCAGAAAATTAAAATTCTTTGCATCAAATCGGATTAATTTTCTAGCATTACCCCTCACAACCGAGTTTGATTAGCTGCGACATCACTCACAATACAAAGTCATAACTAAATTATAAAAGATAGCATAAGAGAAAAGATTTTATTGTCATAGACAAAGTTAGTCATAGTGAAATGTTTACAAATTCGGTTCATGTGTTTATCATCGGCAACGCCTGATCCGAAAACAAACAAAAGCTTTTTAATCTGACCATGCTATCATAAACGTGGAGTTGCCTGTTTGTGATTGCATCACCCGCTGACGATCAACCATTTTATGATCATAAGCTTATCTGAGAGAATTATAGAAGGCATATATTACCATCTGCGAAAGGGGCAGTGGTTTCAGAATCGTTGGTGCGACTGGGTCTACCTAAATGAGCATGAAAGTACATGTCGACCATGTAAACAACAGATGTTCCAACAATAGGCCATAACTCGTTTACAGCAATGTTGTAAAGTCAACGCCTGGCAATCCGAAAACCTGAAGAAAATAAGCAGATTAACATGCTTCACATTTGACTCTTTCATCATACTAAAAATTCGATTCCATGGTTCTTGGAAATACGGTAATATTTTGACTCTTGCATTACATCTTTGAACAAACTGGTTAACCGATTTGTTAGTGATAACGATTTTAAGATATAGATTATATCTAAGAACATGGAATAATTAAGATCATTTTCCGAACTTGATATTCATGGAAGCATTGTTAATATCATGTACTCGGGAGCAATCTCGAGATCTTTCCGAACTCAATGGTGATGCGGAATTAGTAAGGTGTGGTTATTTAGGGTGCATATAGGACAAGTACACGGTAGATGGCGCTATACAGGAAAATCCAAAAACTTCCAAGTATTCCTATACCATAGAACCAGCAATATCGTAGGAAGCTACATTGCCACAATAAATTAAAGTCATCCTATTTAATAAAAGAATTACTGCCTGTAATTATAGAAATAAGTGCAAAATATTCTTTACATTTTTTATCCGATATTTTCTTTTGGGTTGCGCGCCATATTAGTTCAAGTGACTACTTCCATTTTTAGCGTCCTTTTCTGATACCATATAATGACATTTCTGTTTTATTTGCAAATATAAACAGCTCGTGTAGCACATATAGAATACACTAAGTAACGTAATGAATCGTAGAATGTCCAAGTAATGGCAAAGCAAGCCTTATTAGGAAAACGAATAATCGCAAGAATCTCGTGTTATCTGTTATGCTGGGTGAAGTACGGTTAGCGAAAACCTACCAATAGTATGAAACGTCGATGTAGCCCAAAAAACTGTATAATCGCAGTACTTAATGTTCTTATTGGTTAAAAAAAACTGCTTAGTTATTGCTGCTTACTTTTAATTTGTAAAATTTCAATGACTTTCCCTCTTTATATTCCTTTTTTTAAAAAAAATCTTTGTCAATCGAAGCGCATAAATGTAAATGAACAGCAGCATATCGTGGCTGACTCAAATTAACGTAGCAAGGGGAACAACTCTATATTATCGCGGTATTTGCCCAATTTAGGTATGGTAGCACAAACGTATAAATATAAATTATCGCGGTATTTGCCCAATTTAGGTATGGTAGAACACACGTATAAATATAAATATGGTAGCACACACATAATAAATAAAAATTGTAACTTGTCTATGAGATTGAATGTCAAAGCTTGAACTGGCAGAATGTTTACACAATATGCCAAAGGATCTAATGATCAAATTGAAAACAAAAATGTAATTAAAGTGGAAATCGATGAATAGCAACATTACAAATTAAACAATTATTATTTAACTTTACATTAACTTTAAATGCAAGGTGAGGAAGGAAAAATAAATATATAAGACTTTATTATTAATTTCATTATTGTTTATTATTATTATTGATTTCAAGAAAGTTTACTGTTATTGTATTCTTACTTACTTATGAGAAGTATGACCATAAGCAACATTTTGTCTGTTTGGTCCATATTGTCTGCTATGGAATGAAATCCTAAGCTTAACCTTGTAAGGACACATGTCCCCACCAGTATACGACTTATAGTCATCAAATATAACTTTTATCTATTTTGCGTGATATAATTTACTTTAGTAAACAATTTTGGTTTTCAACAAATTTAATTTTATTTATTATTATTATTATTATTATTATTATTATTATTATTATTATTATTATTATTATTATTATTATTATTATTATTATTATTATTATTAAATAAACTTTGTTTTTAATAAGATTTCGAACGAGTTTAATAGTGTACAAAATTGACACCTGGGTTAAGGAGTTTCTACTTTTGATCATGTCAAAAGACAGAACTTTAACCCCATTTTCGCAAGAACTGTAGTAAGTAGCTTCTAATTTCCACCAAATTTAATTTTTGAGCGTGTTTTCATCAGATCTTTGACGTCATGGAAAATGAGCACTTTATCAATCTAAGGAAAGTTCAGTTCCATTACATGCAGTGTTGCGTTTTGTTTTCACCCATTTTTTTGATTGCATGGCTTGCTTCTGTAATATCTTGGATGAGGTTAACATCGAGAAAAATGATGGTACCTAACATTGGTCTTTCCAACTTGAGTTAAAATAATATGAATTGCACTCAACTGTTACCTTTAAATAATGTTATTATTAATTTATCTTTTACTTTCAGTTTTAAGAATGCCAAATATTTCCCCATATTTGCCCATTATAAGTAAACTATGTCTCCTCTTGTCGCTCAGGTCGCAAATGATTTAATGAGTCCTAGGATAGAATCATTTCACCTAATTTTGCAGGAGATTGCTAAGCAATAATCAAATCCAGTAATGACATATTCATGAAATTGTTTGTAAAATGTATAATAATTGATTTGGGTAGTTCGTATGTTAGTGGGAACATTTCTCTCAAATATTGTTATTATAATAATTATTGTATAATACTTATATTGTTGTAAGTCAGGTCCATAACATCTTTATCACTTGTTTCGTAATTAGCAATATATGAACTACATTATTTACAGTTTCTGTCATACCATGACCCAAGGGTTATCTAAAACCTATCTTGAGGGCACTGCGCATTAAAAAAACAAAAATATAATTTTTAAAAAAAACAAATCACAAAAAAAAACAAAACCTGCATAATGAACAAAACACCATAAATGTACCGTACCTGGAACTCAACCTGGCAAATAACCGGGAAGGGGGAAGGGCATATAGTGTAAATCCTTATCAGTGCTGTCACAATTTATCCACATTCTAACTCTCTCTCTAATCTATTTATCTATCTACATGTACATTTACTTATTGATTTTTGAATAACTTTAATTATCCTTATATGGTTTGAAGGTGCCAACAAAGATACACATGAAACAAAGATACACAGGAAACAAAGATACACAGGAAACAAAAGTGTACCATATTTTGTCTTAATATATTGTTGAATTTGGGCTATTGTATTCGAGGCAACTTTTCCAAAAACCAAGTTCAGTTTTTCAATCATGTTGTATGCACGCTGATACGCTGATATATATATATATATATATATATATATATATATATATATATATATATATATATATATATATATATATATATATATATATATATATATATATATAGATATAGATATAGATATATATATATATGGCTGAACATTATTTTTTATTATATAAATTCTGCATCTTATGTCCATTCTGGTGTGTTAACATGAAAGTGTGCCTGATCTCCTTCCAAAAATAACATTACCAAAGATTTTCATATATGTGGAAGAAAGGAAACAACAAAGAAAGATATGTCACATGAAGAATATTAAATTGTGAAACAAAAATAGAATGTAGAATTGGATACAGTCATACATTTCTACTCCAGAACCCAATGGACTACAATTTAACGACATAATGGATAGTTCCCTGAAACAATTGGTAACGCTAATTATGAAAGTTCCCAGAGAAAAGAAACTGTTGATAAGTTTTACATGAATAAATACGTTTATTTAACCAAATCAGTTGTTCTTCAACATTTTTGGCAGGTTCCCATATAGTTTTATTGTGTCACCTGCTTTAGCATGGGTGCCACGGGGATCATTTCATTTATTATCATCACATTTTAACCTGCAACTTAACGCGATCATCACTTGAAGCGTAATTCTCAATTTTCACTCAGTGTCTAGGCACAAGTATCTAATTTTGACAGAGTTATGCCCCTTAAAAAACTTACCGTTGTTATTTTGACAACACAAATATCCCAGAGAACACCTTTCTTGTTTAAAATGGCTGATCTCAGTTTCCTTATGTTGCTTAATTTGCATTCACTGTTATAAATGCATAACTTGTCTTTGTTTCTTTACCGGGACCTTTACAATTTGTTTTCAGATCTGTGAACACATCCCAACATTTCTACACATCATGAACCCAGGCTACAGTCATCATTCTTCTCTCCTGCAGGAAGCTGATGATTTCACTAGTTCCAGATTTCAGTGTGGCCAGTTCCAATATAAGAAAATATGAAAATATAGTGTATGCACAAGTTCTTATATGTGCATGGGAATGCAGGCGGTATGAAAAATGCATGAGGATTTTGTATATTAGGTATTATGTCAATGATGGCAGTAAATCAGGTCAATAAATTAGGGATAAAAACCATTTATTCACATAACTTTGTTTAATAAAACATTAAAATTGAAATAAAGAGTTAAATCCTTATAGTTCATAAAAATGTAACAACATTGTGCAGAGGAATAAAACCTTGGTCTAAGGTATAATTATACACAAACCAAATAATTTATAGCAATAATGTATAATTTCACACTAACCATTATTTATTTATGGTAATAATATATAATTACACACTAAACAAACAATTTATAGTAATAATCGATTTTGTTGATACTGTATATAGTTATAGCCATAAAATGACTTTGTAATGGGGGACTTAGGCTGATGAACTCCTCCTAGCTTTGCAAGGGGGGATTTAGGCTGATGAACTCCTCCTAGCTTTGCAAGGGGGGATTTAGGCTGATGAACTCCTCCTAGCTTTGTAATGGTGGACTTTGAACTCCTCCTAGCTTTCTCGATGGATTTCGGTGGCACTTGGTGGAATGTATCAGTATTAAGCGCAGTTGTGCATGTCATCACAGCATTCGGGTCCACTGACTTTGGAAATGTGCAGGTTCTGTACTATAAAATGTCTACTTCCAACAGCAAGAACATATCTAATCTACTAAATATGCTCTATTTTTCTTTTCTCTCCCCCACCCTCCATCCCCTTTCCGTTAACATTCCTTCACCAGACCATGGCAATAATGGCTTGGGAAACATCTGCTTTTGTTATCAAAATATTTAGTTTTGGTTTTACTTTGGTAATTTTAACAAGTTTTGTTTTGCCAGAGCCTAAAATTAACAAATTATCAAAATATTTTATAATTGTTTCTTTCTTGATTGTATTTAATTTCTTTTAATTCACAACATTAAAACCACGTTAGAAAACTGACAAAATTGATCACTTTATAGATAATTGAAACCCAAAACATTATCCATTAAAAAAATTCCAGTGGTAAACACAATTTTTCTTTATGATAATTGAAGAAGACTGCTTCATATGTCCTGCATAATAAAGTGATTGAAAAAATGTTCAGATATGGTAATTAATTATGAAACTGGTACACATATATCTGTTGTGTTTAATTTGTGATATACAGAAAAATAAATGTAAAATAAAATGGTATATTTCAAAAAGGGGCACTCTTTTGCTGCCGTAAAATGAGAAGTCTGATATTTATAGTTAACATGCTTCTCTGTTTGTTTTGTGTGTGTGTGTGTGTGTGTGTGTGTGTGTGTGTGTGTGTGTGTGTGTGTGTGTGTGTGTGTTGGAGTTTTAGTTTTAATAAAACATTTCAGTCATATCACTACGATATCTGCAGTGTGACAGTTTATACTGATGACAAACACTGGGGCATCATGCCGCAGACATGTAGCATGATGTCCCACCCAGTCGCATTATCCGGACACCAGGCCGTACCAGTCCTAATACTAATCTTGTAATGCTGAGCGCCTGGAGAGGCAGCTATTTTTAGAAGTCTTGACTTTAGTAGGTCTCAGCCGGGTTTCAAACCCGCGACTTCAATGACATCATTAAAGGTTACGGTATATTTTAGATAAAATTAATCTACACTATGACTTTCAGCGGGTGCAAGAAATGTATTGAAATGCAAACTTAAACCATGTCAGAACTAAAAACGTCATGGCCACAGTTAAAGTTGGGGTGGTGATATTCAAAAAGGCAAATTCTCCATCCACTTTGAAACTTTTAAACACGATATCATTGTTTATCTTCAAACAAGATTATGTCCATTTATTGGAGCAGTTATCGTATATCCCAGTCTTTTCAGTACAAAACTGAGATTTAAGACCCAAAAGAATAAATGTTAATATTCATACTAAATAACTACAACTTTCAGTACAGTATATATATATATATATATATATATATATATATATATATATATATATATATATATATATATATATATATACATACATACATACATACATACATACATACATACATACATACATACATACATACATACATACATACATACATACATACATACGGTCAAATTATGGCATGTCTATAAATAGGCATCATTTGTTTTGTGGTTTAAGTCTGAGTTAATACTGATTGAAGAATTCAACTATAGAGTCTCAATTTACATGATCAAGAGATTGGCAAATATGGCGCCAGGTCAGTTCCTCAAAAGTTAAGGTCACAGATTAGAGTCAAATATTTCAAAAGTTCAGTATTGGCTGTTCGCCGACAACTCTTGTCTGCAGGAAAAGTATCCCACTATCCCTTCCCTTTTAACAGTGTTAATTGCTTTAAGTTCGAAAAATATAATCTTTCAATTTTTGCCTATCGGTTAGGGTGTTTATTTAAGTCAAATACTTTTTACAAGTTTATATGTTACTAAAAAAGTTATATAACAGAGAATATGCATTTGTTTCGGTAAATAAAAGTGATTTTCTTTGAAACAATTTTGGATAATTAGTTAATTACATCTAACTTGTTTTTAAGGGATATTTTCATTGCAATTGATTTGTTGTTTGATGTGAGCGTCACCCCAGAGAGAAGGCAATGACACGTAGGAATCCAGTAAACTAGCCTTATGCCTACTATAATTACGAATCTAGGTCTCAAGCTTTGTAACAGAAGGAGTGACACAGGTAAGTTTAGCAAAATCAACAAGTTATTTATTTCTTTAAGTTACAAAGTGAAACTTTAAGAAACTGTTATAGTATTGTGAATCCCAAATAATCCTAAATTCTATTTCACAAGTCTAAAATTATGTGATGTTCCAAATGAATTCAATAGTCTTGAATGTCCTGATGTACCAATAGTATTGAATGTTTCGATGTACCACAATGATGCATTCCAGACTATCTTTGAATGTGTTTACAATAATTCAAAAAGTAATGTCCAGAAGTCAATGAGCATTTTGTAATTACAATGAATAGTTTGATTCCCCTCACCACAGCTATACATGATTCCACACTAATCTTAACATATGAATAGCTTGTTTACCAAACGACAATCTACTATTTACAAATACTTTACTTCACCTATGATGTAATAGAATGTTCTAGAAAACTAATCATTCCTATATAATATTCCTCTAACTCGTAAACAAGGTCAAACCTTGAACTCAAATTAAAGTAAACATTTTGTTTACAACACAGAACTAAAGTCATGTATGAAAAATCCATACACAACCTTCAGTTATAGATAAAGATCAAATACACAATATCAGTTAAATATACATAACATTATCAAACAGTTATCAGTTAATTCGGTAAATTTTAAATTTTTTAAACGTAACATGGCTAAAACGGCAATACAGTTCCTATCAAAGGAAATAATTTTTTAAACCTAAAAACAGACGAAACGCAGACAAAAGAAAAAGTACTTAAAGTTTTACTTATATTTGTACTTTACGTTGCATATTTATTTGTTAGATATGTTGCATATGTCTTATAATGGTATCTACTGTTCTGGCATAAAACATCTGTTGTAGAAATGTTGAGAACTCAAACTCGGTGGACAGTGCAAAACAAGCTTTTGTTAGGTATAATATTAGAAAAAGTACTGAAAGTTGTCCTACTGTTTTCTTCTATATCCAATATTATCCTCCTTTGATTCCCATATTGACTTCTATTTCAGTCAGTGGCAATGGCTCACTTAAAGCACCTGTCATGTAAATATGCAGTGATGTTACGAGTCTATGCTAATAAATTAAAAAACAAGAAAGAGTGAAAGGCAACAAGCTTTGTAAAACTCATTAAATGCAAAATGAAAATGCAGAAAAAAAGTTCAATATTTTGAATTAAATCCCAAATAATCCTAGAATTGCAGACACAAATTCTAATAATTAAATTCCTGAACAAAATTTAGTAGAAATCCAAATTAAATCCAACGCATAAGGTGTTAATGTATCGATGGTGGCATGTTTCATGTTGAATTACAATAATATAATTCACGATTTGAATTCACCATAAATCAAAGTAAATGTCTCTGTCCAAGAATATTATTTTTATGAGCACTCTTTATTACCTCAGATAAATCACTTTGATTGAATAATTTGAAGAAATAAATTCCAGCCCAAAGAAACTACTAGACACAACAATAATACAAATTGATTATGCTAGATCTTAAAGCACGAATGACTAATTTTCAATTAACAAGATTTTTATTTTTAACTAAGAAATAAAACGAGACCCAGGATAAGGGCCAAAAGTACATTGTTCTATAAAGATCTTAGTTATAATTAGAAAGCCAGAATAGCAATAAAATATATGACATTCATCACATAGTCTAGTTATAGAAAATACAATTAGCTATATAGCTATAATATCCTTAACTCAGCTAAGATAATGATACTCACTCTGATAAAAAGAAGAACAAAGTTGTTTGCTAAAACTGTCAATGTTTTCTGACAAGTTCAGTCTCTAGATACAATGTTTAATTACAGACACAATGTAATGAAATAGAAAAATAAATAAATCACAAACAATGCAAATTAAATATACATAACAATGGTGAAGAATACTCTGTACACATCTTGCGCTTCGCCTAAGCATTCTTCCATTATTGTAGCTTTCCATTAATTTGTCAAAGGTACACAAAATAAAGATAATAAAGATGAATATAATTGATATGATTCAATATTATTTCCACCCTCCCTCCATAAAATAACAGAAGTCGTAGAAGTAGCTGAGAACACATTCACAGTATCTCTCCATAACCTTTTAATTCTTTGGTAATGGGTACTCCTTTATCATACTTGACCAATTCATGCCTCGAGTCCTTATCATGTTCACTGCAATTTTATAAGCTAATATACATTGGTTTGAACAAACTCTTAAGGGAAAACCAAATTCTTGAACGGCACTCTTAAAACAACTGAATATTGTTTCTGCCATATGATTAGCTAATCATCTAACGTATTCAATACACCAGTAAAATCCATATATGGCTCTGGCAGTTACAAAATGCCATCTCATACGTTTATGTTTGCCATCCACGTGCAATAAAAGTATGGGTGCTGTTACAGTTTAAGTCCTTCTATAGAGCAGTTGTCCCTAATCCCATCTTTATCGATGGCATATATGCAATCTCTACGATGTTAACTTTGCTACCAGAAAGAAATAACAGCTGATATACTCAAAATAATCACCACCACAATTGCAAAAATTCACTAATTTCGACCTGAGATTCATTCATTGACAGATTATTTAAACTACAGGCTCTGGTATGCTTTTCTAGTGGTATCTGTATGTCATATGTAGCATGATGATATGTGTGATGTGTCAAATTTTGAAAACTCTTAGAAGCTTTGGTAAAAGGAAGTGTATCAAAGTCAACTTAATTAAAGTAGAAAGGGCTAGAGATAGATGATTATTTTTAATTTCATCTCGGAACGTCAAAAGGGAATTCGTTCTAGCCGACGTAACATGACCGAGTCAGATGCTATGGTACAAGAGAATGACATAAGACCTTTCCCCAAAATCGACCTGTTAAAGGGCGGCAGCTGGCTATATATGATTGTTCAAAGTAATGTTAATTACGGCATGATTAGTTGTTTAGTTGTCTTGTCAATCCAAAAATTCTACGGAACAGGTTTAGGAAATAGTCTATTCCGATTGGTTAATATGGATTTATGGGCGTAACTCTGTAAGAAATTAAAGGTTTTACCTTAGGAAAATTCTTTAGTCTTTAATCTTTCGCGAGGAAAGTTAAACGATTCCGGGATCGTGTAAGACGTTATCTCGTGATTTGGCAGTAAAGCGGGAGTTTTGTCTCATCGAGTAGGAAAACTCTACATTTTGAATTCGTAAAAGGTACGTTTTCATTATAGAGTAAGGGGCCAGTTAGTTGTCTCAGTTAGGAGACGGACTATACGTGAGGTTCGTGGAAACGAATAAAGAAACGGCAAAAAATTACGCAATCTTAGTTTCCCGATTTTAATATGTTATTTCATTTGCTGATCTATTTCAAATGTATTCTTGATATGATGTATTTATGTATGATTTCATTTTGCAGGATTTTACTGAAATGCTAGTCATGACATTTTATTCTTTGATTTTCTAATTCTCAATTCATTTGGAGAATTGGCAAGATTGAATGTAATTAAAAATTTTTTAGATTAATTCAATCTTGAATACATAGGAGTGATTAGGAATTTAAATGAATTAAGCTTAAGGAATGATGGGTAATGTTTCATAGTTTATGGATTAACTTTGTTTAGAATGAGTATGACCTAACATTACATGTATACCATATGCTAGTTTGTAATATTTAATTGATCATTTAAGTGTATATCTATATGCTAGTTTGTAATATTTAATTGGTCGAGTAAACTATTTTAGAATAGTTAGATCTGGAGGTCTAAGCCATATGTAACTTAGCAGAGTAAGAAGTCAAGGGGGGTTACATACGGGTCATACGGCTGAGTTTAATTTAATTGACCATCCCTAGCGTGATCCGAATTAAGGTCAGGACAAGCATTCGCCGTTTATGTAAACATAACAGTTAGGGAGCAATGAATTACTGCGGCAGAATTTATGCCTTTTGTTTCTGAGCAGAATTAATGTAAAAATATAGATATACTTGGGAATGTGACCTATTGTCTATTGCGAGACATTTTATTTATTGAAGGAAACAGCTTTCCATGATTCACATGAGAAATCCTTGAACAATCACAGGACCAGAACAAGTTCTACGCAGAAATCTAAGTCCAGAGACGATTGTTAAGTCAGAGTTCGACGGATAAGAGTCCAAGACGAAACAGCTAGACAAAGATCTGCAGAGCAGGGACGAACGGAAGACTTGATGTCCGCATCAAATAGTACCATTTTCCTTCTTTTGTAACCAAGTCATTGATTTCTTTCCATTTTAAATTCTGTTGATAAACTGATTAAATTTTATATTTGTTCATTGAAAGGGGGTTCTTTTTGTTATTTCTTCAATATACTTGTTCAGTGATCTGCATTCTTCTTTCTATCTATCCACACTGGGTAAAGTACACCGCGGAGGTCATTCCCTAGCAACGAACCGTAATGAAAGAGGTTGGTGTGTTTTGCACGCCGCCAATTTGTCACAATATGTTACTAAACTTTTTTTAAAAAAAGAATATTTCACTACTGCATGCTACAATCTTTCACGATATATATATATATATATATATATATATATATATATATATATATATATATATATATATATATATATATATATATATATATATATATATATATATATAAGAACTTGAAAGATATTCCCCTGAACACTTGTGTCATCTGTTATAGCTTGTTAATGTTATATAATAAGGCTAAGTTGCAGATAAATGTTTTTGAAAAAGTTATAACGCTGTCAAAATATGTATAGTTATGGAACATTCGCCAATGCCATCTTTGAGTTAAGAATGAATGAAAATTCATGTACATACGTCAAATACTTCTCAAGTTAGCAACCAGGTTAAGTTGCAGGTTAAAGTGTGACAATGATAAAGTGTTCCCTATATCTATCATATGCTTAAGCAGGCGATACAAATAGCACCTGATAATTCACATACACAGGTTACATGTTTAGCAACAATGCATTGCTCGTGAGTTTACTTATACACTCAGACCTAATTTTCGACAAGAAATTTATTAAAGATCAAAGTATATTAATTGATGCAAATATTTTATGTTTACTATCAATTTATAGTTCCTGTATATTGTTTTATTATGTTGTTAAACTTGTAGTTCTTGTCAACTTGTTCTTATGGCTTTGTAATTGTACGAAATTACTTCTTTGCCGTTTGAAGAACTTTGGATCAATTTGTTATGAAATAATTTAATAGATAAATGTTGCAATCATTATTACCAAATTTGATCCGTATAGCAAAGCAGAGTCACGTTCGTGAGCAACGATGAAGCTGGATATCACAACAAAACATGGTTGAACAGCAACGCAGCAAAGATAAGATCAATTCCATCGAAGACATGAACATCAAAAACTGGAAAGTCTTGAATATAAAAGCCTTCCGAGACATCAGCATAGTGTCTAAGACAACAAGAAATAGTAAATCCAGGACAAACTTAAATTAATATTGAAAGTATAGCATTGTTATGAATATAATTAACTAATAAACGAATATACGTAGCTTGGTTGAAAAGATCAAAACCTATATGTTCTCTGTGGTCAGATCTTAAAGTGCGTGAAGAACAAATTCGTTAGGGAACGTTAACAAATTTGAGTTGGTATGTGTTCAACTGGCACTAAGAGTTGCATTACGACATTTATCGTCACTAGTATATGTAAATAAAGGCATATAATGGAAAGAAACAAGACCTTTCATTAGGTTAATTGTAAAAATAAATTATACATTCTTGCTTAGTTACTTGTAAAAAGAAACAATACATTCAACTTCGGTTCATTGTGAAAAGAAATAATAGATTCTTATCTAATTAATTGTAAATATATCCTAAATTAAAATGAGATTAATCCCATACTCAATTCGCCTTTTGAAGATATTTGTACTGGATTTGATTAAAAAATTATATAATAAATCTGATAGCACAAAAATGTAATGTTTTCCAGAACTCTCATCTACTGTTACTAATATGATAATGTTTATGACACTGTTGCATGGTTTATGCACTGTTATCTCTGGACAATTCTGACTGTACGGTTCGCAAGTTGCAGCAAAATAAGGTCGATTTGTGACCTATAGACCTATACTATTATTTTAAGTATGCAATGGATATGCTACAGATAATATATCTAAAAGATTGTACGGTTTAAGATCCTTGCTTGGTCATTATATTGTGTATCTTACACTTATAACTAACAATGAGCACAACATAAACAATTCATTATTGACGTCTCTTGCTGTTGTTTTGAGTTTGAGATTTAACGCCATTTTTCAGGGTATGATAGGCTATAAGTGGCTGCCAAAATTGTTGAAGGAATCTGGTAAGAACTACTTTACCACGGGTAACTACCCACTAGCTTTCTCAGGTATCTCATTGGTCGAGCCCGAGATTCGAACCCACGCTAACACAGATGAAATGGCAGTGATCAGTGGAGGCGACCCAAATTATACACTTTAGTTAAATGTAACTGACGAGTTTATCTACATTATATTGTTCTAGCTACAAATAGGTAGAACAAGCAATTTGTTGTTTTTTTTTTAATTTAGTTTCCAGATATCAGTAAAAATTTACAAGTTCAAAAGATACGATTTTGTTTCGAATAAACCCTCACAGTATGTAGTCTTAAGGACACACGGTACTAAAGAGCTGTGAACCAGTCTAGAAATGGGTGAAGAAATAATAGATTATATAGGGGTTTGGTGGTCCATAATTGGTTAATAATGAAAAGTAAAATTTTATTAAAAATATCTTTTGAAAGCTTATCCTATGTGTAATTTTAAAAAAAAAATATAGACAAATTTCTGTTGATGCAATTTTAGTATTTTTAAAGACTTGACTTAGGATTACTCAATAATGAAAGTAGCACTTGATTCGCTTGGTGCTGAATCAATAACATGGACTTCATGCATATGTAGGTCAGGAAAATGCCGCGGCTAATATGATGTTCTCCACACAGAAGCTTGCACCAAGGATAGTTGTGCATGGAGAAATATAGGTCTGATCATCAGAACCCAGAAATTTTAAGTTATTGAATTTTAAATATGATGGTGTTTCCATATGTTTACTACGGGAATTGAATTTAGTACCGTGACTCCTTAAATCTGATTTTACTCATCCACAATATTGGAAATCACTATAATCTGAATAGATAAAAACCATTGTGATAAGACATCCGCGCATGTGCCATTAAGTACATTAATAATGGTTGCGTCAAAGCGGTTTTGAATGCATTCAACTGTCATTTTCTTGTGTACATTTGGAAACTAAGAAAAGGAAATGAGAAAGAAACTGCTTGTTTAAGCAGCAGTTCATTAAATAATTTAGACCTATTTATAATTACAATATTGTAATCAAGGTACTCCGATCAATTTAAATTAATTATGATGTATAGTTCCTGATGTTCTCACTGGATGTCATCTGCCCAAATTAAAGTAATGATCAAGGCTACCATTATAATACTAAATATATTAATTTGGTGTTCTCCAATGTTTCCAAATAAGATGTTTCATCAAACAGCTCTGAGAGAGAGAGAGAGAGAGAGAGAGAGAGAGAGAGAGAGAGAGAGAGAGAGAGAGAGAGAGAGAGAGAGAGAGAGAGAGAGAGATCCCTTGTAAAAATAGGTTTGCTGCTAGTTGTACGTTGGCAATTGTATAATAAGACTACGATATTTATATTGCATATATCACTACTTTAAGCTTGCAAGCTGGAACTGTAATCGGATTGTATACTGTCAACTAAAAGTGCAATGGCCGTAATTTAATCCTGCACGTAAAGAATCAGTGCTGACTGAAGCATACGACATTTAAATATAGAAATTGGAGGGGTCATCGCTTTCGGTCATTGGCGAGTGGATGAAGCGATCGCTAGATAATAACAAATATAATATCTGGCTTACTAAATAAGCGAGGACGATGGCATGATTTCTAATTAGCTATTCACTTTACGACTAATGCAAAAAAAAATGATTATTCAAATACATAGCTTTCTTTTTTTCTTTTATCAAAGTCTTTTGCATTTACATCCTGGAAATAATTTACAGTAAATTAATGTAATATTAACAGTGGTTGTTGTGATGGTAGTACGTGGATGAAAATGTTAAACAGTGGAAACATTTGTCTGCATGGTTTCTTGCATACTTTTATTATTTTGTAGTAGTAGTAGTAGTAGTAGTAGTAGTAGTAGTAGTAGTAGTAGTAGTAGTATAGGACATATGAATAGAATTAAAATGGATTAATGTCAAATTGACATATATTTAAAACCTATTTTGGATTAAAATATTGAAACGTATATGCCACAGAATATATTTTGCATTCAAATCCCTAAACACGCTAAATATATTTTGTGTCAACCATATATTCAATATTATCTAACAAATAAAATATTTAGAGAAAGTATATTAGTTACTTATATTTAATATATTTCGACACCTGGCATGAACAACATTCGTGTAAGCTTCCGATCGACTTTATTCCAAACTAGAGTCCTTCTGATTGATCATGAGCCCACAATAACACATCCCCCGTCCCTGCGACACACACACACACACACACACACACTCGCATCCCTCCATTATGTGACACAAGCAAGGGTATTTTAAGAACGTTCATTAATACAAAGAAAATAGGTCACACCAACTCAATTTATGTGTATGACAGCTTAATCCCAAAATGCAGCCATATGTGCTAGGTACTTCTGGTGATAATAGGTTACAAGGTATAGTAATCGGAGAACAGACCAGTCTTTAAGGAACATTCCAATTCCTGCAAAAGAGCATACGGTCGCACAGTTTAGGTGAGGGAAACGTGTTCATTCTAAGATGCGCAGTTAGCGTACGTTAGGTAATAACTGATAAAATGATATAGAAATTATATGTGTGATGTCAAAAGGTGTTGCAGGATTGAATGTAAAGTTAAGACAGAGAGGATTGACACAGCTTTTAAGAGCTTTTAAGTATCTCAATAAGTAAGTTATGTATTGGTGCGCGACACACATCCTTTCGTAGTTGCACCTTCAATGTAAGTTTGCTTAACGGATATTGGATACGGAGCCCTAACAAGATTTAAGTCAGTAATAAAACCTTAAGGTAAATCGAAAGACCGACTTTAGTGCAAGACATATGCTCGTTCCAGTATGTACACACAATGGAATAAAGCAGCATGACATGGTGAATGGACGGACGGACTGAGAGAAGAAACATTTCAGTACATATTTTTAGAAATTTGCTGAAATCAGGAACATAAATCCCATTTCTCAACTCATACTCAGAGTGAGCAACCCAATTTATTTTGTATTAATATTAAACTTTTCACGTCCTTTGCTTTCTGTTTTTAAAGACACTTCTCGTCAGTTTTTGAAGAGTTTTTTATTCGAGGCCTGAATCCTCAATCGCAACATCATTATCTCCTTCCGACGTGAATCGATTGATTCGGTGCTGAAAGTCTAGTATGCAATGGAAAAGGCAATATGTATTTTGATTGGACTGACCTCTCCCCACCCTAACATTACGCAAACATTTTCAGGCTCAATCTCAATTGAATACTAAATAAACGGACTTTTAATTGATAAATGTTTGAATATTACCATCCTCAGCATGAATATGGATTTTATAACCTTTTAAAAAGGTCCTTACAGGTTATTATTACATTTGTAAACAAATATTTACAGTTGTGGCCATATAAATAATACCATAAAGAAAGAATCACCTGTACTTGATAATAAATTTGGTCATTCTATCAAAACATTCTTCTTGTAAATAGAAGCGTTTGTCTTAGCGTTTAAATATGTACATGTGCCTGAATCTAACGTCTTGTGTTTATTTCTGTTTTAAGATAAATAAGAAATGTGGCATTCTTTCCATTCATGAACTATTCCTGCTTACATTTACCAATTATACAAATCTGTTCAATCATCATATATATTTTTGCATGCTTAGAAATGTTATCAGCATTAAAAATTGCACGAAAGCTATAATTATAATAAATCCCACTGCATCGTAAAAGTATAGACATGTATTCAATATATCTTTTCACCTTTGCAAAAGCTTGTAAGATAAAGCTTCAATAGAAAACCATTAACACTTTGTTTTGGACTGTTGAATGTTTGTTTGTTTTTTTTTTTTGTTTCTTGTAATAGTCATGATTGGGAATCTGTCATTTTTGCTTATCCTCAGCTAGTAAGTCGTGCATAATTACTGCAGCCATTTGTTTGATGTCTAAAAATTTCCGCGGGCTAGCGTTGATCTCTTACGCAAGGTTACATGCATGACCAGTCGGAAAGGACCGGAACTGAGTTGGCAAAAGCCGCGGAGTGTTCTCATCCGTCCCCTCGTGGGCAGAAAGCGATAAGAACATTACCGCTAAGTTTGATTGGACAGTTCACAGCGATATCCAATCAGAATTGAGACAGAGAGTGCGATTACAATTTAGATACAAATTATAACTTCAAACTCGTAAAATGAAAATTTAGTCTCGACAAGGAAGCTTTCTGAACAAATATGGTTCTTCGGTAAAGCTTATAGAGGTATATTCTAAGGAAAGCCAAAGCTTCGTAATGGTCAGTAAGTTATTTGTTTGATTTTTGATGAATATTACGGCATCATCATTCAAATTATTTACAGTATGTATACTTAATTACTAGCATCGTTTAGCATGTAGAATTTACCTTTATAAAGTTTCATTTACATGCGTATTTGAGAAAAGGGTTGATTTTTACGATGAGAATTATGCAGATTGCAAGCTTGTGGTCAGAATTAATTTTGAAATTCGCTGTTAGGTTACTTCGTAGTAAACCAGTGCATTTATTAATGCGTTGTGTTATAATTTACGCATGCTTGAATTGTGAATTTAAAAAATGGTTGAAGTATGTTAGCTTAATTAATATAGACGTATGCGTATATCAGAGCATGAATATTTAAAAATTTGTGTACTTTGTATGAGTGTAAGGCAAATGGAATGTGTCTGATTATCGTAGTATTGTTTAGTATAACGGGATTAGGAATATACGTAAAGATAAAATGGATATATGTTTCCATATGAAAAAAGGAATGAAATTAAACACGATTCACCAATGAGATTTTACATTTCGTTCTGAAACACAAAAAAAGAGAAAACAAATATGTTAAAAAATAAATGTAAGATTATAAAATCAAAGTAATAACTTACCAGTTATTATTCTCAGTGTGATCTTTCATTTCGTATGTGGCCATTTATCTCCAGTAAAAAAGTGAAGAAAACTTTTCGACGGCAAATATCAAAAATGTGTGGGTTCGCCTTTAAATACTGTTTATATTTCTTCCTTTCAAGAAGGGATAAAAGAATTACCTTCTTTATACCTTTCATTCGAGTGCACCGCACAGTAAGCTTTCAATAGATCAGACATTAATCTGCCCTAATTACAACTCACTTTCAATAGCCCATTTCATACCGAATTTAACCAAGTTGCACCGTAATTATCCGAAAAACCTCCCGAGTCACTTTATACTCCAGCCAATCAAACTCTGGTAGGCATATGTACATAACAAAATGGTATACATCGTTGTTTAGACGTATCAGATTAAAACAAATTAAGAAATACTCGTTACCTGCCCACTAAATTCCTGGGACTTCTGCAGTTTTACCGTCGAAAAATATTCCAGGTTTGTTATACTGCGGATTAATACGAAAAATTCCTTTTATTGGTAAACGAAATTCGATTTATGTAATGCGGTATTATGGTAGAAAAAGGGATTAAATTTTTAACATCGACACCGTTTCCATACTCGGATGTGTATGTCCAGATGTAAAGAGCTCATAGTTACTCTCTCGTATGGCTATAAAATCCAGAAAACGAGACAGGATGGTTCTAATATTAAATTTAGTCAATATCTGTGGCATCATCGTTGTTGAATAGGCATTTTTAAACTCTATAAACGAAGCTGAAATAGTTGGAACAGTTGATGCTAATGCTGAATTGTCCGCCTTGTTTTGACCACTAGTCTGGTCCCCTGCTTAGTATGCTCCCTGCCATGCACTTCGCTATACTATACTAGGAAGCATACTAAGCAGGGGGCCAGACTATTTGCCTACCAGCTATCGATTGGACATTGTGGTCAGTTGACCACCCGCCACGTGATCAAAATTCCGAGCAAATTACGAAGTTCACCGAAGTCTCCATGAAATGGTCTATAGCGTCAAGACAAAATGAGCGTGGACATTAACAGAAATGAGCTTACTATCAGTACATAGTTCTGTCGGTAGATAACTGACTGAGTGCAGGAGTTTCGCAGAAATTGGTTTCAATAGGTATCATTTCAACCCAGATTCCATTCGCAACCTCTCTCTGGTTTTATCTGTGGACATAATGGTACATTTTTCAAAAGAAATGTCACAGTATTATGTTTCACACTATGTTGTATAATAAATTTTTCCTGAGAATATCACGCCATTTTAATCCTGAAAAATATTTCGCGCATAATTATCTATATACTCTTGAACCTGAAACTATGACACGCAACTGAGTAGGCTTGATAGTTTAAATATATTTATATGCATACATACATACATACATACATACATACATACATACATACATACATACATACATACATACAGACAGACAGACAGACACATACATACATACATACATACATACATACATACATACATACATACATACATACATACATACATACATACATACATACATACATACATACATACATACATACAGACAGACACATACACACATACATACATACATACATACATACATACATACATACATACATACATACATACATACATACATACATACATACATACATACATACATACATACAGACAGACAGACAGACAGACAGACACATACACACATACGTACATACATACATACATACATACATACATACATACATACATACATACATACATACATACATACATACATACATACATACATACGCACGCACGCACGCACGCACGCACACATACATACATACATACATACATACATACATACATACATACATACATACATACATACATACATACACACACACACACATACATACATACATACATACATACATACATACATACATACATACATACATACATACATACATACATACATACAGACAGACAGACAGACAGACAGACAGACACATACACACATACATACATACATACATACATACATACATACATACATACATACATACATACATGCATGCATGCATGCATGCATGCATGCATGCATGCATGCACGCGCGCGCGCGCGCGCGCACGCACGCACGCACGCACACACACACACACACACACACACATACATACATACATACATACATACATACATACATACATACATACATACATACATACATACATACATACATACATACATACATACATACATACATACATACATACATACATACATACATACATAGGCAGATAGACAGAGAGACAAAGAGAGAGGCAGACAGATAGAGACGAAGATTTTCTATTCCGAAGTAAATATCACTCTTTCCTAGGAGTTAAATTGTGATCTGTATTATTCAGACATTGACCTTTTCGAGGGAAATTCTATCCCGTATATGTTTTCTTTGAAAGGCAGAAAGTTTGAAT
Organism: Potamilus streckersoni; assembly: GCA_016746295.1. NCBI lineage: Eukaryota > Metazoa > Mollusca > Bivalvia > Unionida > Unionidae > Potamilus > Potamilus streckersoni. The sequence continues at coordinate 126,297 of JAEAOA010000647.1, read as the reverse complement.
CCTACCAATGAATCAGCCAGGGTTGGCTACGGTGGTGTGTCACTGCGCAAGACACTACTCCAATTGCACTCAGCAACTCAATAGCCTGTTTGTGTTGATGTCTTGTAACGCAACAACTCAACAACCTGTATGTGTTGATGTCTCGTAACACAACAAATAGTCAAGCGTCAACACCCACCAGTAGCCAACCATGAAATACCTCCATAAATAGAAGCAATTTGAATAGAATATTTTAACCAAATGTTTATATGCCTGCCACATGTAATCAGACAGAATAGCAATGAAAGACGAGTTTGTAAAAGTTAACTGATTACCACTCCCTATGTATACCACATTTAAATAGGATGAAAATGGCAAATGCTAGCAATTGGATATACATAGCATATTTAAATAGGACGCAGATGGCAAATGTTACGTGTCGGCTAGTACAAATTTAAGATAAGAAAAGAGTGAAGTCAACAAGCTTTGTAAATTTTAACACAACTAATTTATTTCCCTAGAAAACAAGGTATGAATAGAAAATTGGACTTAAGGTTTGTGAATGTGATGCAAAATTTAATCAAAAGATTGAAAAATATAAGTCCTTTAACTAAACAGTTCTAATTGAATCCAGGTTCGAATCTCGATGAAATTCCAATATGGAGGCGATGACGTCAGATAAGGTCGTTGTACTGTTGTCAACATTGCCTCGTTGAAAAAGAATTTGTAATGTTCTGTTTAGAATTCCATAATAAATTTCACCTGAATATCTTTTGTCCCAGAAATTTTATAAAATAGAAGCACTTGTGTAGTTTTCTAGAGATTGATTTATTAAATTCAAAAATATAGTCGAACTTCAAAACAAGCTGGCATCGACAATCAAGAAAACTCTGAGCTCCTAGTTGTTAGAATACAACTGCTTAGATTTCACTAAGACACTGGTATTAAACCCAAATCAAAACATCATTTCGACACTTGTGTTGGGTCACATGATCACTTAATCAACAAACTTCGCAATAAATCTGTCATTTGCTACGTACGCTAGAATAGCCCTATGTAAGAATCAAATTCTAACACTGGAAATTAAAAGAAAGGCTTGTTTACAATTCTACTAACACGTGGGCCGAAAATGACCTTGGCAATTGCCACTCGTATTCACCCGATGTATACAAGAACTATGAACCAAAGTGAACAAAAATAATCATAATGCAATACCTTTTATGTTTTAATTAGACTGAATGTTTCTTAAAATATCAAATCCAGTGAAAATAAAAAAATTACAATAAAATGTAATGAAACAAACATAACAAAATGAATTTAAAATTAACACACAAGCAATTTAATTACATATTTGTAACACAAATCCTAGTAAATGAGCATGAACAGCATGTTGAAAATGCATTTAATTGACAATGCAGACAATTGTGTATACTCAGCATATTATAATATCATGCCAATAAAAAATGCTAATATTTGTTGATTTGTTGATATTAAAATAGCATTCAAATAGAGCTCAAGGTAAACATCCGTAAAGTGCAAAAGCACTGACTGCGAAAGAAGGAAACATGTAAGTCAGTTTAAACTGTAAATCAATTTGGAAGGAAATTTAAACAAAATACGTCCATCACATACTAATGCATCTGTCTTAAACGATATTACAGAAAATCAAAAAACCTCTCCATTGCGACTTCAGTATGTTTATATATTAATGCATTAATTATGGGCGTGTGCTATATATTCATCTGAAATATTGACTAACTTCCGCCCGGCATGTGACTCATCACTTAGCTTAGTCTTATTATACATTGCATATATATATGAATATTTTATGATATTTTTGAAATTCTGCCCACACAAACGTTTTTCTTCATTCCTATTGCAATCTGATACTTCAACGCTTGAGGACGTAATTGTATGTACTGTTTCAGTTTCAGGTATTCAAAACCAGAAAGTGGTGGGTTAGATAGAGAAATAGAGACAATTTATACTGACGAAGGTAGTTTAGTCTTCACAAAAACTGTTACAAAAACGTATTATTTAATGGATTGCTGACCTAACTGCGTAATAAATCTAGGTCTAAAGATAATCTTAAGGACAATATAATTAATGTGTGTATGTGTGTGTGTGTGAACTTTGAAAAGCCACACACACTCAAGATGACTATTTATTTAAAAGCAAATCAAGATATGGAAAATAAGATGCAGAATCAGCGAAATCTAGCCCAACATTTATTACAGTAATAATGTACATAATGTTGCGAGCCTTTTTTAACAAAAATGTAAAACATTCGTGTCTTAGAAAAAGATTCTAATTTGTAAAAGTAAATAGGCACTTTATCTTTTCGGTCTAATTAATCACAATATCAAAATGCATTGGTGATAAACAAGTATATTGGATAGAGAAACATGCATAAAATGAGCAAGTCTAAATGTACACTGGACTAAGATCTCTCTCTCTCTCTCTCTCTCTCTCTCTCTCTCTCTCTCTCTCTCTCTCTCTCTCTCTCTCTCTCTCTCTCTCTCTCTCTCTCTCTCTCTCTCTCTCTCTCTCTCTCTGTGAGACATACTAAACAATGAATTCTTACTATTATAGTATTCCTCATAAAACTTTAAATAAGTTATACAATTCAAATTAAGAAACAACAGATCAATTATAAACGACAGACTATGAGAAAACTTCATTGTTAAATCAGATCTAACCAATGGGTAAATGAGATTTAGCACAAATTCAACTTCTTAATGGAGATGGAACAAAAGATAAAGAAAAATAGACAATGAAGGGTAATTGGATATGTTCTGATCAATACTTTAGACATGTATTACAAAATGGAATAAATCGTAGTATACGTAAATATTATGAGTTCCATGACAACAAAACAATATGATTATTAGTCCAACAAAATTAAATAATATAATCTATCTGTTATTATGTTTTTTTTAGCAATTCACTGTATATACATGTATTAAAATTTATAAGACATTCTTATATATTGTTTTCTTATTTTAGCAAATAGGAACTTGGAAAAACTCATCGCTCATATCTTGCAAGGTAAATATTTCACATTATCAGATATACTAGTATCCCGATTTTCAGTTTCAAATCTGTAAATCATGGTTCGGAACTTTGTGTATGATGTGTGATTTGATTTTTAACGTAGCTTTCACAAGTTTTCTGTCATGTCGCTACGATGTCTGTAGTGTGGCAGTTTATAGTGATATCTTGCACTGGGGCATCATACCGTAGACATGTAACATGATGTCACACCAAGTCAAATTATCCTGAAACCAGGCTGAAGTCTCCTTTTATAAGTCTTTGGTATGATTTGGCCGGGGATAGAACCCACGACCTCCCGCATCCGAGGCGGATGCTCTAACTACTAAACCACAGGAGCGGTCATGTTAAAATTATTCTATCCTTGTATGGAATACTCATTAAAATGGACTCCTATTGAATCAATTGTTTAATTATCCAAATAATATCTGCTTTCAGACACATCGAAAACACAATAATGCATATATATATATATATATATATATATATATATATATATGTATATATATATATATATATATATATATATATATATATATATATATATATATATATATATGTGTATGAAAATATATATATATATATATATATATATATATATATATATATATATATTTATATTTATATATATATATGTGTGTGTATTTATATATATGTATATAGAGAGATAGACAGACAGACAGACAGACTATATTATAACTTAGACAAATACACAATAAATCATTTAGATTTGATCAATTATAAAGATGGCTTACTTGTACTAAACGAAACAAGTATATTAAATTTTAAAACTTTTATACAATAAAGAGTTTCATATTCTAAAGAGAATGAGAGGTACTTAGTGGAAATAGAGAAACTTCTACTTAGTGTACCCTGCTGTAAAATTCATTCCAAGTATCCAAATTTCAAGTGATCCGAATTTTTTTCATTACCTTAAAATGTGTAGATGAGGATATGCATTGAGGGTTCAAATGTTATTGGTTAATATAAGTGTGCATTTCTTGCCACGTGACTTTCCTCTCAACAGACTTGTTTGTGGTCATTAAAAAACTTTTCAATTTATAGTTTAAGACGTTTTAGCGCTAACCTACGACCTTTTAGCTTTTGTGTTCGAACGTTCAACGTTAAGGCTAAGGTACACGACGTTACAAACTTGTATTGATTTCAAATAGTTCATATCTCAACGTTTCGCAGATAAGACAATAGTCTATATAAGAATCACCGTAAGACACATCACAGCACTGTTTTCCAACTTTATAATTTTCACGGTATGAAGACGTCACAATCATATACTTATTTGTCTTGTAGAGAATCGATGAAACGATATTTTTACGGTATGAAGACGTCACGATTTTATACTTATTTGTCTTGTAGAGAATCGATGAAACGATAGTCGATCTTTATACTTCACCTGGCCCAGTTTTGTTTTCGCATAATCTGGGCAGTTTTTACTCGTTGGCAAGGGCAACAAAATCAGTGCAGCCTCTTCTATTTTCTGCTGATATGTTAAAAAAAATGGCGAGAGAACTTTGGTGTGGAGTTTCTGGGTAATACGTCTTATTTTATTGATTTTGAAGAAATAGGAAGTTAGTGGCTTTCCCAAAGGCACATCAAGGGAACCAAGCTATCCAGGGCATGTATCGAAACAGTGATCCACGAAGCCGACGCTTACCAGCTGAGCTACCACGACACCCAAACAGAATGGAATATAGTCATGGAATACCCTCGTGTTTCTTCCACCATGCTTTGCACCAGTCTGTCTCTTCGTACCTGAAAGTGCCTTCAATGTGATTAACTTTGGTCCTATAAAACTTACTTGTATATGAATTCGTAAAATTACCTACAATTTCACAACTCTCCTCGGAAACCACTCCATCGTTCCTGGAATCCAAATCTGCAAAGGCCTGGGCGAACATCATGGCTGAGCTTTGGAGCCAATTTTTACCCATTCCCCACGGTGAATATCCACACACAGCACCAGTAACATACATCTTTCCCACTTGAATCAAGTCCTGGAAGGAAACGTTAAGAGAGGAAATGTGTTTTGGAGATAGCGACTGGAATGCTGGAACTGGATTCCCATCCTCTGTACAATAACGGACCTCTTTCAGAACTTGAACTAGATACTCAGAAGCAATGTAGCCTCTTGTTGACCTATTCATCTTGCACAGTTCATTCAGTTTGTCTGCGAATTTCGTTCCCTTCCACGGTGCTTGTATTGCATACCATTCCGAAGATTTAGCATCAAATGAGCAAATATTCTTGAATAAAGCGGCAGCCATTACAAGATTGCCCATCGAATGGGCAAATATTACTGTGTCTTTGATGACTTTGGAATGCCCTGAAACATCCCTACATAATTTTTTATGGAGTTTTACACTGTCCCATCCATTGTTAAGAGTGTCCAACTTTATAAAGCGGTGATCACTACATTGTGGTGTAAATGCTCTCACGTTAGACCAATACAGCCTTCCTATGTCCTCACTTGAAGAATCTGAATCAACCCCAATGCCGTGAACGAAGACGCAAGACTTCCAAGAACGACGCCAATGAACGGACATGTCCATATATTGATTCAAACCAGACTCTACTGATGTAACTGTTTCTGTGGACGCAAAATGACATGATATATTATGTTTAGGAAGAAAATTACCATGTGAGGTATTTAAGCTAAATGAAGCGGCATGTGCAATCAGCATATCGTCGTGAATAGAAGTTATAATGCCGTGGGCTTCACATATAAAGATCTCTCTGTGACACTCGTAAACTGACCACAAAGTTCCCGGACATTTTAATCCTGGTTTATATTGATCAGTTCGAGTAGCGTTAACAATCAGGCGGAGCATACTATAAAATCCCAAATTTTCAACGTGGTTAAAACAAGACCACGTGGTTTTGTTGTCATTTGTAAGTTGGAGTATCGCTTGATTATCTGTTACTGTCAGTACTTCCTCTTCATGAGAGCTTTGTCGCCTTTTCTCCTTGTATCTAAAGCCGCACTTCACTTTTCGTTCCCATTCAATATTAGTGGTAATATTTTCTTTTGTATTGTTGGAAATATTTTCATTTGAATAATGGAACATTTTGAATTCAACTACAAACGAGTCGGGAAGTACGTCTCCAAGACGGACCACTTTTGAATGGTATCGACTGCTTTCGCTTGATGTTCGTAAACGCACGCTCAAGGAAACAATTATGGTGGTGGCCATGATGGAAACAAAAAACAATACTATCACCACCAAAACTTTCCTCCCGTTGCCTTTTCTTATTCTCTGGCTTACTCTTGAGAAAGATCGGGAAAACGATGGACGGGAACCTCCTCTCCCTCGGATGCGCATGTCACCTCTGTCTTGCGCCATTACTTGCTTCACACGATGGTAGTTAAAAAATCATAAACCTTAAATGGCTGATTAAGGATGATCACATTCACTTGTACATATCAAGGCACGTTAGTCATAATGTGGATAACAGGTACAGCACACCCTATTCAACTGAGCGTGTTTTGCCAATGTGCAAATCAACTGAACGTGTTTTGTTAATGTGCAAAATCAGGCGTATATACTATCTGCATAATAGTGAATATAATTTTCTACAAGCATACTTTCAATCGATGCACATGTGTTTGTTCCAGATTTCGTACAAACATATCACACGCATTTGATATGAAGAAAATAGCATGTTATATGAGGTTCCGTAGTGATACATACGCATACTTGAACTGTAATCTTTGGCATATAGGATTATACTCAAAAAATTTAAAAACTTACGTGAACACTCAAATTATATTTCAGAATACACAAATAAAATTACACCTGTTACGTGCTGGTTTGTTTATCTTTATCTATAGGATGATATACCACGTTGTTATCGCCCATAATGAGCAAATAATAAAATATGAAATTTAGGAATGGAATAATTTGAGATCTAAGTAGAGACATACAGTAGAACAAAAAAGCCGCATTCAAAATATAAAGATCTAATAAATTATATAAACAAAATGAAATTGAACATGACATGGGAAATAATTAATAAGTTTATATAAATACGTAATTAGACGTTCTGTTGATACCGATACGGAAAAATTTAATCGTTCAAGCTCAGTTGCCTAGTATGACTGCACAACGTGGTTGTTTGCCAATCCTTCCAAATTCAACGTTGGTGACAGCTCTCTCTCTCTCTCTCTCTCTCTCTCTCTCTCTCTCTCTCTCTCTCTCTCTCTCTCTCTCTCTCTCTCTCTCTCTCTCTCTCTCTCTCTCTCTCTCTCTCTCTCTCTCCTCCCCACTGGATGGGTGCACATGTAGAGCTATTTCCTTTATAAAGAAAATAATAGATTGGCTTAATATTTATCAGGGTTTTTTTTCTTGAGGGTTCGAGTCGAACACGATTCCCTCTGTTGTTACGTCAGATATTGTCATTTCGACATTCAACAGAAACTAAAGCTAATATATGGGTCGGTTCGCCACCTGACACCTGATACACATATTCTAGTACAATATGATTATTGCTCTCTCTCTCTCTCTCTCTCTCTCTCTCTCTCTCTCTCTCTCTCTCTCTCTCTCTCTCTCTCTCTCTCTCTCTCTCTCTCTCTCTCTCTCTCTCTCTCTCTCTCTCTCTCTCATCCTTAACTGAGCTAGCATAATCTAGACACAATATACCGTACGCCCAGCTGTTAACTATAAATCACACTGGCTTAATTTGTCGGCCGGCCACTCAATTTCTAAGCTAAAAGAATTCACATCTAATTATACAAATGAAATAAAGACATTCATTTCATATCTTGACTACAATATGTGCTAACTAATAATTTGTTGGCATAACATTTCTAGACATGGTAATATAAAAAAAATTCTCATTACATATAAACGAATAACTTCAGACAAACAGTTCTCCCAAGATTCTTATCAGGAAATAATGCATGAAATTCTCACAATTAATGATTCTTGTAACATTCAAGGCAAATGAATGGAAATAATTAACTTACGAACTCATGGAAGGAAAATTGCTGTATGAATTTTAAACACATAATTAGGCACTCTTATCAATGAACACGTTGTATGAGATCGATACAAATACTTTGTTCTTTACGAGACTCGCTTCTACGTAATCAGGATAATCTGTGTACCTTTAACGTTAAATATCCCTCATAATTCCAGACATCCGTCCTTTGGACAATTTATAAGGAGAGAACAATTCTTACTCCCCCGAAGCTAAGACGGTGTTGCCTCCCCACAGACACTTTGAAATTCGTCTTGGAAACGCATACTCCTTATTTTGTTTCAGAATTTAATTTATCTAACTGCTGCTGTTAATAAATGCCCATCGAAGTTAAATAATTCTCTTTTTTCTGCACTTATTAATAACGATATTTGAAAATTTTAATTTTGTGACATTTGTCTTTAATGGCACAAAATTGTCTCTGCATCGTCTTAATTTTGGAGTTTCCTATGCTTTGACCCAAAATTCACCTTGCCTCATCCATGAGCCTAACTGTTATCAAAATGAAATCTTAATAAAAAATCAATCATGCCGCAAGCCAGGAACATTAAACACCATAGCCTCGTGACTTAATACGGAACCTAAGCCCATTCCTCAATTTTAATTATTACGTGTCACGCTGACGTGGCAAGATTAGCTCAGCTATGTGTTGCCATAATAATATTCAAATTGTTGCAACACCCATTATGTATGAGCCTGCATTTTATTAGAACATTTACTGATTCACAGAAAGCAGGTCAAAGGAACCCTGTTTTTGGTGTCTGAAAACAGTTTGATTAACATACACAGTTGTTTGTATGGGTTATTTCTGTGCCAGTAGGTTTACAAGGTGTAGAAATTGGAGGTTTAAACTAAAGTTAATTAATGTTCTAAAGGTTCTAAAAGAAGACACAGTGACACCGTTTTGGTATTTAAAATATCTTCCTTTTAATATTCTGGTGTAGTATGAGTTTGTTAACTGTTAACATGTACAGATATCAAATCCTCAAAGTACTTAACCCGTTTTATGTGAATAGCACAAGCTCATCCCACATTACACAGTGCAGGTTTGATATGAAAATATACTGTTAGTATAGAAATGGCACAATCAATTAAGAGTGGCACATTTTAATTGATTTTTAATATAGCTTGGTCCAATATATTCTGTTACGACTCTATGGTCTTAAAAAGGGTACAGAAAGAGGCTAAACTAACAGGTTCTATGACATTTTACAAATAATTTAATTTTCCACGTTTTATAAAATGATAATTTAAGAAGAAGTTACAGTATTGTATATTAAAAACAAAATAATCCTTAAAATAGTTATATCACAAGTCCAAGAGAACAAAATGTTGTGAATGAATTAAATTCATCATTGTGCTGATTACCAATAGTACTAACAGTATGAATGTATCATAATGGCATTGTCTAAAACTACTTTGAATGAATTCACAATAATCCAAAAATGTTGCTTTACTCCCAATGAATAATTTAAATAAATGTTCCCTCTTAAACTTTTTTTTAAACACAACATTAAATTCATCTGCAGACTGATACTAAACGAAAATAAAATCTGAAAATAGGACATTACAATGAATTAATTGTCCACTTCTTTGGCCTTGTGTACATCCAATAGCTTTACGTTGTAGTATTTTCCTATTTGATCTATGCCGCAATACTTTCTACGTGATGTATGTTACACCACAAATCACCTGACCTATGTTGTAAGATAGCCTGCCTGAATTAATCATCCAGTGGGAAATTACTACAAAATTATCAATAGTTTAAATATATACTACACAAAAATATATAAATGATCTGTTTATAGCTCATTGCACTCTACAGATATGGACCAAACGTTAAGACACAATATAGATATACATAATACATATGTTCAGCCAAATACACACTTTCAATGGCTGAAATGGTGTGCGAGTTATAGCTCTGGCATGATAGACGGATTGACGGACAAATGGATAACGTTTTGTAGAAATTATACAAGGTCTAAAGTTTCCAATCTCTATAACAAGATCGGATTTTTAGTATTTCAATATTTTTGTCTTTTATTTGTATTTATACAAATCTTTTATTACCTTCTGCTTTCTAACTTTCTTACAACAAAGTTTGCCATAACCAGTTTCAGATGTCACCTGGATTTCAACCATTACAAAAATGTGATCAAAGGAAGGTACAGATGATACTTTTTTACATCATTAGGTAGGTAGTTAAAAAAAACAATTGGACCAAACTATTTTTAAACAATTTGCTTTTTTGTTATGGGCACGAATAAAGTTCATGAGATGAGAGAGTCAAATATTTGTAGACAAGACTCTGCATTGCTAATATTTATCCTCTTAAGACATATCACTTATAGTGTTGGACATATAGCTATTTGAAACTTTAAAGACAGATTCTGCTTCAGATCATGCATTTGTAGATACTATCAACATTATTGCTGTAGATAATTATGACATCTTGCTTTTGTAGCCTTTCCACTTTGTATATGACGTAGATTTTTTAGAATGATTATTTCTTATGACTCTGCAATAGTTGAATGAGGTTGCAATTTACTTTTATAAACATGATTATGTAGTTAAAGATTATGAATTCTTTAATTATTTTATACATATATTCCTAGACTTCCGTTTGTTAACGTTACAAATATGCTCTGATTGTAACGTACTGTTATCAACTTGAATACCTAAAACATGTATATTGCGTAACGTTTTTCATTTCCACACCAGTAAAATCCTTGTGGAGAATATTTTTTTTTGTTTTGTCCCAGATTTGTGGTTACCAGACTCACTTTAGTAGTTTTCGAAATTAATGACCATTCCTTACATTTTAGGTCGTTTGTAACACAAGCATTATGTTTCTTTAACAGTATTTTAGAAGAGATGATATATAAAGCGTCGTCGTTATCACTGCCTTTAGTTCAAATTTTACAAATATTCTGAAAAAATGGGAACCAGTCTGGAAATGAGTGAAAATAAAATAGAGTATTTATGAGTTTGGCTGGCCAGGACTGGTTGACAATAAAGTTAGATTTTAGTGAAAAGAATTTTTTGAGAGATTATACTAGTTATAACAGAAAAAAATAGAGACATTATTTTATTGGTGGAATTTCAAACCTTTAACAGGCATGAGTTTGGATAACTCATTACTGAAATTAATACCTTTTGGTGCGGAACTGAAAACGCATGCTTCCGCGGCTCATGTGGTTTACTCTTCACAGAAGCTGTCATCTAGTTTGCATCCATACTGAGAGATCATTAGCAACGAAAAATTTAAAGTTATTGAATTTTAAATATCATCGTGTTTGCAACGGTTTAAAATAGGAACTAACATAAATCAGGCCTTAGTCTTTAACTAAACCTGAGATGATATGATCGCAGTCTCTGCGGAAGCATACATCACAGTTATCTCACATAGTGAAAGATAATCTGATCAAGTTTCTCCTGCAAATACAATAAATCTGTTTCTCTATGGTGTTTCTATATGGTTTAAAGGGGGTGTCGTGTGGTGAGTGCCCCTCTTTAATTGATTTGGCGATCGCTATCTAGAGGACGACCTCCCTCGATGTTATTTCCTGGTGTGAGTGGATAGATAGAACATTGTCAGAGACATGAGCGTAGCTATTGAGAATAAATAAACAATTATGAGCCCCCATAAACAATAAAAATAAAATAAATTTTGATTAATTAATACAAAAACTAAAAATGAAATTTTAATCCAACAGCGTGCATGCTTGGTTCTTCCTCTGACCCTTCTATTCCGAACTCTCAATTTGCAGACTTCCATCTTAGACTGTCCTCGTCGGGTTATAGGGTAGTGATAAAGAAAACTGTTCCCTTAAATGACAAGATTACTTCTAAATGACAAGATTACTTCCAAAGCTCTATGTGTTTCACCACCTAGATATAAATATATCTTACATTCGTTATTCAGAAACGTCAATAGCTATCCATAAATTCTGAAATAATGTTACCTTAATGATTAACGGTCCACACATATTTACAGTATTCAAGATAAGGCACCTTCGTTATATATAGTTGCAAGAGACCATTGCACTATACCAAGTCTGATCTAAATTAAACAGTTCATCGCCCTTGCTTCATGCCTGACTAGAAATAAACACGTGCTGTGTATGCAATAACACTGCCGTGTACGTCTTCTTACATCTAGCTAGTCAGTTCCACTCGATACGATAAATGCTCGATTTCTATTGAATAAGATTCACTAAATTCGAGCTTACAGTAACTAATAACCAGCAAGATCATTTAAGCATTACAAAATCATATATAACTATGAATTAACTCAGGATAGCCAGTATCATCATACAGACAAAGGAACTTACTTCATATAACCATATGAAATACCACACGTTTGATTATTTGGAATTGTTCATAAATCCCTATGAAATGCTACATATTTGAATATGTGGATTAAATCATAAATCGTTATGAAATACTGAACATTTGAATATTTGGATTACATGCAGTCCGTCAGTTCTAACAATGAACTAATAACTGTAAAATCAAAGAATTAAATTGCATAACAATTCTAGCATGTCAATTGGTTTCTGCGAAATTGAACAAGCGATACATAACATGGATCATAAGCATATCAAACACATTTGTTGTTTTTTCTCACCACAATCGTGCGTCCTAGCACTAAAGACTGTCTTTTTCTTTCAATACAACTATCTGATCTTTTTTCTTGTTAATGAGGGAAAACACTTGTTTTAGGTTTCCCGCAGAGTCGAGCTGTCTTTTCTTAACTAAGATTTCTGACTAAAGAATTTTGACTAAGGTCGGTAAATTTAAACCCCATAACTTCCAAAGCGTACGCCCTTAATTTTAACTGACTAATCGAAAGCAGCCAATCCTAAAGTTTCCCCCAAACTAATCATATCTTTCATCAGATTTTGACAGCCTAGAGTACGATGTAATCTGCTTTAAATTGAAGATCAATTATTTGACATGCAGTCCTTTACAACAGATACTTTTCTGAATTAACTATGATTAACAATGATACATTACGTAGGGACTGTATTGCTTCCAATAGAGGTAATTGTAGTTGAAAAGATTTCCAGTTTAAAGAGCTGGATGCATTGATTGGTGCGATCAAATTATACTCCAATGACATCATTACATTAGATACCTGCTTCAAAACCCTTTTTGTTTATAATGTTACCAAGAGAGCCACAATTAATACATATGTGTTGCCCATTATACCTGTGTGGACGGAGAATGGAGGAGCGGGGTTCTTGTTGCTCAGCGACAGACATTGATACTTGTAATCTAGTATTAATAATAATAACAGACATCATGAAATGCACTTGTAGATTATGGTCCTACAATATAGCAAGTTGGCTGATATGACGGTTGATATAGTTATAGATTTTATTTGGCTATGATGTGAACTAATGTACATATGAGGCTATGATGTGAACTAATGTACATATGAGGCTAAGATGTGTACTTATGTACATATGAGGCTAAGATGTGTACTTATGTACATATGAGGCTAAGATGTGTACTTATGTACATATGAGGCTATGATGTGTACTTATGTACATATGAGGCTAAGATGTGTACTTATGTACATATGAGGCTATGATGTGTACTTATATACATACTTTAAAAACTATGTTTATTTCTGTGTTAAGATAAATTGTTTTTATGGCGTTCCAAATCTTCTTGAAACGTTTCAGATTACAATTACAGATTATACAGGTACATCAGGAATATATGGACTTGCATACTATGAACGTCATATTTAGGTTTGCAAGATTAAAATGACGACGGTATTCCAACTTACATCTAAGCTATTATAAAAATACAAATTTCACCGCTCCGTAAAAGTGTAGAGATGAATTTAATATTTCTGTGCACATTTGCAAAGGGTTTTACAATAAGGCACGAATAGAAAACCATTAACGAAGTTCCATACTCCTTGGTTTAGACAGTGTTAAATATACTTTTTTCTTGTAATAATTGTGATTTACAAAAATAACTTCACAAAATATACAGAGATAAATTAATTACTCCTCCACTTTGCACATGCTATACCTAACCTCGAGTCACGATTTTCTTTTAAAAGATTTGGTTTCAATAAGTATCATTATACCGAGCTCTAATTATAAACCCATTTTTTTTTAATCCAGCGCTATAATGATATAGTTTTCACAAACAATGTCATAATATTATAATGTTCATATACCGCCATATGTTGAATAATAAACATGAGATTAACAGTACATTTTAGACCTGAGGAATGTTTCACGCATGGCAATGTAATGTGTCATATACTTCAATCCGAAATCGAACTTTACACGGTACTGATTGGTATCCATAGTATCGACAGAATGTAATATTCATATGCAGCTGCTACCGTCCATCTTTAGTCACCGAAAGAATGATACTGCTGCAGAACAAAAACCAAAAGATAAATTTTTGTTTGACTCTCTTTGTTAGGCGTGTGACATACGATTCATGCAGAAATAATCTTGGACTTTAAATACAAAGTAAATCAGTCTAACTCAGATTAACATCTTTCAAGTTTAAAATCGATGAAACACCACTGAATTCTTACTATGAAATCCCTACGCACTGACAATAACGGAGAGAGAGAGAGAGAGAGAGAGAGAGAGAGAGAGAGAGAGAGAGAGAGAGAGAGAGAGAGAGAGAGAGAGAGAGAGAGAGAGATTTCTTTGGAGAAAAAGACAACCTTACGTGAGGAAATCTCTTGATTTATTTCTATACACTCCAATTATTTATATTCCAAATATAAAATTTCAGAAAAGTATTTATGTATATACAAGTTTTGTTAGTCCTTGTTTTTTTATGGAATCCCTTTATTATTTAATATTTTCCCATGTGTTCATGTACTGTTTTCCCATATTCTGCAAATGGACTTTTCGGAGGCTCTTCCACCAGTCTTCCCACTTCGCGTGGCGCCTTGTGGTATAGCCTGGTGGCGTTTCTGTCTCCTACTCAGTACCGGATTTAGGCATAAACTAAACAATCTATAATGTGACTAGGTGGAACATCATGTTACATGTCTGCGACATGATACCCCAGTACTCGACATCACTATAAACTGCCCAACTGCAGACATCGTAGCGATATAACTGAAAAATTGTTAAAACTACGTTAAAAATCCTATCACATTAACTAAAATGAAGGCAACTCATGAAATCCAATAGATGTCGCTGGGACAAAGCGCTAAGATATATGCTCGATCTGCCAAGGTGCATATAGGGTTAACATATCGAAACACTGGGGAGAGAGAGAGAGAGAGAGAGAGAGAGAGAGAGAGAGAGAGAGAGAGAGAGAGAGAGAGAGAGAGAGAGAGAGAGAGAGAGAGAGAGAGAGAACCTTACGTGAGGAAATCTGAAAATAGCATCTATTTTCGCTTAGAGGAAAGTATTACGAGCCTTAGATTTTATGTATTTATCAGAAATTTACAGGGAACTGGCTTGGAAACGTGCATGTAGTCAGACAACCGACTCTTTACACGCTTGATTGTTTGATTCTCCTTTTCCTTCTTTTTCTCTATTGCAGATCACATCGTGTGTTCATGAACAAAAACAAGGTCACGTTTGCCCGAGATGGTTAGCGGAGGCAGAAGTCACGGCCCCTTGGTCGTCAGCGTTAAATAATCTTGACCAAAGGTCGAATCCTACCACTGAATCAGCTGGGATCGACAATCATAATACGTTATTGGGCAATACACTTTATGGTAATATTGCATCGGCACTAAATGGTATAGACTTTTGCTGTGCCATAAAACAACTGTCAATTAGTCGTTAAGTTCATAAAACAGGTAGTGAGAAAGGAGCAAATCACAAAATAGCTGCATAAATCAAAGCATTTTTCCCACGATAAGTTCAAACAAATGTTTATTAGTCTACCGCATGTAATCAGATTACATATAAAGACACATCTTTGCAAGATGCATTTCTAACAATTGCTTATGCATAGCATATTTAAAAAGCTTAATTATGACATATACCAGTCGTGTATGCATAGCATATATAATCGTACGAATATGATATACTAACAATCTATATGCACAGCATATTAAAATAGCATGAATATGGTATATAATACCATCTGAATATGCGTAGCATATTAAAATAGCCCGGCATATGACATATACTACCAGTTGCGTATGCTTAGTATATTAAAATGGCATGCGCATGACCTATGCTACACTTGTATATGCACAGCATATTAAAATAGCATGAATATGGTATATAATACCATTTGTGTATGCACAGCATACAAAAATATCAGAACATATGGCATATACTACATCATGTTTTACACAGCATGTAAAATAGCAGGGCATATGATATATACTACCATTTGCATTTGCATAACGTACTAAAATATCCTGAATATGATATATACTAAAAATTGTGTATATGCACAGCATATAAAATAATGTGGGTATAATACATACTAACATAAGTGTATGCATAGCATATAATATAACAGGGCATATGACATATACTAACATTTGTCTATGCATAGCATATAATTACGTAGGGTATATGACATATATGCCAAAAATGTGCGTATGCACAGCATATAATATAGCTGTGCAAAGGACATAAGTAAAAATTTGTGTATGCACAGCATATAAAATGGCAGTACATTTGATATGTACTAACACTGGTCTATACTCAGCATAAAAATAGCAATGGAAATGGCACATGCTAACATTTTTGTATGCATTGTTGTTGTTGTGGATATATCGGGTGATGGAAGGAGCCAAAAAATCGAATAATTACCACCGTCCAAGGAAAAGCTACTGGCATGCATTCGCACATACCCACGTCCGCCGAGCCTGAGACTCCAAAGCATAGAGACAGAGGAGTAATTTCGGTGATATGCAAAGGCAAGCGACTCAGACCATGCGGCCACCGAATACCCCGTTTTAGATGCATAGCATATTAAATTATCGAGGATATGAGATGCTTAAAGATTTCTGTTCAAAGCGTAATATAATAACACGCATAAAGGCGTAAGAAAAACGTTTTAGGATTTCAAAAGCACTGTCACGTCTTTTCGCACCAAGAAAACAGATCGTAATTACGCAAACGATATGAACCAGTGTCACGTTTGATCAGCCCGGTTATCAGGAAGTGTAAAAACATTGGTATTATTACAGTGATGATGTTCAAACATCACCGCAGGCCAATGTTAATCTTATATGCAAGTTGCCCTAGACCGCCAGCCACGCTATACTTAGGATCAGCTAGTCAAAGGCTTGTAGTATTCACACACAGGCGTTAAATACTGGTTCAGAGATCAAAGGAAGCACGCGGAGGGAACAGGGCGTGTTCTCATCCACCACGTGGACAGACGGGGAGAGGACATTGTCCGCTACGTTTGATTTGATCAGTCCACAGTAACATCCAATCGGAATTAAGATAAAGGGTGTGATTAAAACTGAAATCGGGATTATAGCTCAAACTCGCATTAAAATTATCAGCAGAAACATAAGAAGATTCATAAGCAGTATGGCTACTCTGGGGGAGCCACTTGTAATTTGGCGGTAAAACTAAGGACCAGATTGTAAGAGGAGAAAAGCTTCGAATAGGTCAGTAAGTTATTTGCTCGATTTTTTGCAGAACGTTACGTAGTCATAATTGTAATTATTTGTATTAAGTATACTTAATTACTTGTATTGTTTTAGTATGAAGAATAACCTTGTAGTGTTTTACTTATATGCGTATTTGAGATATGGATTTGAGTTTCGTAGAGAATTGTGTAGATTGTTAGCTTGTCAGAAATAATTTTGTAATTTTCTGGTAGGTTACTTTGTAGTAACCAGTACATTTAGTAATGCGTTATGTTAGAGTTTATGCATGTTTGAAATGGAGTTTGCGGAAATGATTGATGTAAAATTAGTTACAAAAGATGTGTATCAGAGCATGGATATTTGAATATTAGTATATTTGAATATTTGGTATGAGTTGTGATGTAAGAGATACGTTTGGTTATTGTGATATTGTCAGTTTATTTGGATTTGGAGTATGTACTGATGTGAAGCGATTTATTCTTGTGTATGTGCGTATGTGTTTATATATAATGCACACACACATACGAGTAATTGTTACTATGCTTTTGCTATGTTGTGTTTTACCATACTAGAAAGTATGTGTATTTCTGAGTGAATGAATGTGTGACCGGTGAAATTTAATAGCCGTTATCTAATGATAGGCTGTGGTATTGTGAGATGTGAGTGCTGAGGAAAATATTCTCCCATCCTTGTGTTTTCACAGGAAGCTTTTCGGGGGACAGAACTTCCGGTTCAAGTTCTGTGTCTCTAAGATGGACACGGAAGTGAGACCGGTAAAGCAGTCGGAGTCGATAAATTGTTGTCGACATAGAGAAGGCGGATAGATGGTGGTGGAGGAAATGTAGTTTGGAGAAGGAAATAGAGGAGAATGAATGTAAGGTAGAGGCGTCGATGAGTAAGAGAATGAATTTAGAGGAAGTCAGGGAGGAAGAGAAGAAATTAGGAGATCGGGAAGAATATACAGATGAGTAGAACACAAGGACAGGTGGAAATCTCTCACGCTACGAATCAAGTGATGCGTTAGGCTATAAAAGGGTCGAGCGGAAGAAATGTGCTTGGGAAATTTGAATTATTTGACCAATTAATTTTTATTAAATTGTTATTCTTGAACTTCACCGTTTGTGTATATTCAACCATTGAACTGTCGTCATTGCTGACTGGGGGCTCAGAGCTGTACATCTAACTTTCACTAAATCAACTTTCAACCAAAATCGAACCTGGATGGGACTTCTACAATTAATTTAAATAAAATATTGGAATCACCCACCCCAAGTTCCCCACAAACAAAACCTAATGGAGGCGGCTTTCACAACCGTATTTAAAATTATGAATCAATAATACAGCATAAGAAAACAAAATATGCACCTCGTATACTAATGTATCTGTCTTGAACGACATCACAGTAAATCAAATACAATTCGCACATAAAATATTCATCGGGAGTAAATCGATGTCACAAAAGCATCCCAACTGCGACTTAAGTATATTGACATAATTCACATTAAGGGCGTGTGCTATATTTTCTTTAGTAAAATTGACTGAACTTTCGCATGGCATCTGACTCATCGCACAGCTGCGTCTCTTTACATATTGAAGATTTACTTATACAGTCCTGTGACAAAAATGTTATAGACTCAAACTGAGCAGGATCATAGCCAAGTCAGTTCTTTTATAACAACCAAGTCAAACCATAATCTATCCATCTTTAATTTCTTAATTAGGTCATTAATTTTCACGGTGCCCAAAACCCAAGGTAATTATGTAGCTAGTGATGGTCAAGGTGCAAGCCTCTGTATACAATCAAATTAGGTTATTTAAATTTGAACACTTCCTGCAGAACAAGGGAGTACATAACTTCAATAGTCTCATAAATAAGCTGTTTTCTCTGCTAGTCCGCGCTTGTCTAAATAGCTTTGACTCAAATACACCAGTAATGGCTTCTCTCAGGTATACTTTCGATATTAAACTTACAAAGCGTGATCTTGATGTCAATTGTCTCCACCATTTTCGGTCGATGTAGAATGCACCACTGTTACACGCTGTTGGTTGATTGGAGACCGCTTCTGTGACTAATGGTTAGAGCGTCCGCCTCGCATGCAGGAGGTTCCAAAGACATATAAAATGGTAATTAAAACTGCCTTGATAAGCCCTCGGCATTAAGTGGTTGGGGTTAGGATTGGTCGGCTTGTGTCAGGATAATCTGACTAGGTGGAACATCATGTTACATGTCTGCGGCATGATGCCCCAGTACTCGACATCACTATATACTGCAGATATCGTAGCGATATGAATGAAAAATTGTTAAAACTGCGTTAAAAAAATCCTATCACACAACTTAAATGTTGGCAACTCATGAAATCCAATAGATCTTGCTGGGACAAAGCGGTAACATATATGCTAGATCTGCCAAGGTGCAGATAGGGTTAACATATCGAAACAATGGCTAAGGAGGACGTTCAAACACAAGCTAATTATTAAATTAATGTGAAATGAGAAGGCCAAGGACACAAAGACTGAGGACAGTAGAGTAAAGCAAGGATTAAGATAAGTATGATGTATTTACTGGTAGATGTATACATGTGAAATAGAAAATAAAGGAATAAGGAGTATATAAAAGAGAGAGAGAGAGAGAGAGAGAGAGAGAGAGAGAGAGAGAGAGAGAGAGAGAGAGAGAGAGAGTACAACCCAAGATCTTACACTCTTACACTCATATAACATTTTTGGCAAAACTGTATTGTCCAAATGTTTGAATTGTAAATCCACTGATAATAAGGAAGTTCTTATTATCTACAAAAAATGCATTTTAACTTCTTCCGAAATAGTTAATTTGGTGAATAAGATTAACTCTCGTGTTTACAAAGTAACTTCAATATAAATATATAACTGTTAATGACCTATTTTCAAAAGATCCGTATCCAAACATCTGACAAAACAACCTCTCCACCCTACCCCAAAAAGAAATTAGGAAAACAATAAACTTTCTTTTACATCAACAAATACACGTTCCAGTTACATTGATATGTATTCTTAGAGTTGACACACACGCGCACGCGTACGATGTACCCACAAAAATTTTAAAAAATTTCATTGCTTGTTGTTAATAAATCAAGACAATCACTAAAGGCCCCGTAAAGCTGTTATCAAAAATCTATTTAGATACACTCGGCCATATTTTAACAGAAAATTTTTGTGGAGAAATGCATTCTAAAGGGGACATGGTGCATGTCTTGGTATGTACAGGAAGTATGTATTTCAAGTCATCTTTCTAATAGCTGGCTAAATTGAGGGGGGGGGCACCAGACAGATGCCAAACAAATAAAGTTTATTATGTATTTATGTGTCCCACTCTGATGTGTTGCAAATGTTTTATTTATAAAATAATTGTGAAAAATCCAGATTTTGAACGGGGTATATTTTTCTCCCTAGTGTTATCTAAAAGGTGATCTCCCTTGTCCGATTTCATTCATCAGATCAGAAAGGTTCATCACTTTTTTGTTTCCAGTAACCCTTGCATGGGTTGCCTAAGTCCGATGAGTGTTATATGTGTATTGTTATATTGTGTGTATGTTATATATGTGTATATGTAAGGACGTCATAATATGTATAAAAAGTTTTTATATTAAAGTATCGATAAGTTATTTTGATTAAATTTTTGTTTAAATTTTGATTTTTGTACGAGAAATGGTGTAATAGATTTATAAAACAGATACTTGGTGTTTTGGTGGATGCTAATTTTTGTGTCATTTCTCATATTCTAGATTTATTTCCATACACTCCAATTATTTATATTACAAATATAAAGTTTCAGAAGAGTATTTATGTATATACATTTTTGTTAGTCCTTGTTTTTATGGAATCCCTTTATAATTCAATATTTCCCCATGTGTTTATGTACTGTTTGCACATATTATGCAAATGGTCTTTTCGGAGGCTCTTCCACCAGCCTTCCCACTTCGGGTGGCGCCTTGTGGTATAACCTGGTGGCTTTCCTGTCTCCTACTCAGTACCGGATTTAGGCATAAGCAAACAAGCTACAGCTTAGGGCCCCGAAGTCTTAACTCTTTCTGAAGAGGCCCCTCCAATTTATTTATACCAAATTTGGCTTCTATAGCTTCCGATAGCTTAGAGCCTCGCTTTGTCTAAATCCGGCACTGCTCCTACTTCATCCATGTGCAGATTCCCTGTCCCTTCCTATCTACAAAAACTGTACAATATAAATGTTATTTTAATTACATAGCTGCTGCGATTCCACAATTAAGGATTGATTAGTCGATTTTAGTGAGAAGAAAAAGGTTTAAAAACTTATTTTGGGGATAGGTTATTTACGAATGACTATCACCTGTCCACATTCCCTTATGTTATCAATTATAACATTTATTATATCAAAGCAGGATTCTTTTTAAAATTTTGCATCCAAGTATAATATTTGTTTTCTCTGGTATATGTTAGTTCCTTAAATAGTGTTTATTATTTTATCTCTATGGCTAATTTGTGCTGCAGGCTATTTTGGAGCTAAGAAACCTTTTAACTCTATGTCTTCATTTTTGATTCGTCAAATTATCAAGGACTATAAACCCTGCGGTATGTAATACGAACTATTTTATTTCTAACTGGTACACACAGCAATTCATAGTTTTTACAACAAGGTTTATATTAATTAGCAATAGGCTGGTACACACAGCATAGCATGGTTTTTACAGCATGGTATATACTAGCTAGTACACACAACACAGCATGGTTTATACAACATGATTTATGTTATCTAGTATTAATGTGGCACACACGACACAGCGTAGTTTACTGTATGTATTGTGTGTGTGCGTGCGTACATGTGTGTATATGATATTAGGATTTTTAACGTAGCTTTTAATATTTTTTTAGTCATATCGCTACGATGTCTGCAGCGTGGCAATCTAGAGTGATGTCTAGCAACTGGGGCATCATGCCGCGGACATGTAGCATGATGTCCAACCCAGGTTTACATAGCAAGTTTTATGCACCGTATTAAAAGCGTACTACACACGATACAGCGTGGTTTACACAGCAAGGTTTATGTTAAGTAGTAATAGAGTACTACACACGATACAGCGTGGTTTACACAGCAAGTTTTATGAACAGTATTAGTAGTGTACTACACACGATACAGCGTGGTTTACACAGCAAGGTTCATGTTAAGTAGTAATAGAGTACTACACGCGATACAGCGTGGTTTACACAGCAAGGTTCATGTTTAGTAGTAATAGAGTACTACACGCGATACAGCGTGATTTACACAGCAAGATTCATGTTTAGTAGTAATAGAGTACTACACCCGATGTAGCGTGGTTTACACAGCATGGTTCATGTTAAGTAGTAATAGAGTACTGCACGCGATACAGCGTGGTTTACACAGCAAGGTTCATGTTTAGTAGTAATAGAGTACTACACACGATACAGCGTGGTTTACACAGCAAGATTCATGTTTAGTAGTAATAGAGTACTACACACGATACAGCGTGGTTTACACAGCAAGGTTCATGTTAAGTAGTAATAGAGTACTACACGCGATACAGCGTGGTTTACACAGCAAGGTTCATGTTTAGTAGTAATAGAGTACTACACACGATACAGCGTGGTTTACACAGCAAGATTCATGTTTAGTAGTAATAGAGTACTACACACGATACAGCGTGGTTTACACAGCAAGGTTCATGTTAAGTAGTAATAGAGTACTACACGCGATACAGCGTGGTTTACACAGCAAGGTTCATGTTTAGTAGTAATAGAGTACTACACGCGATACAGCGTGGTTTACACAGCAAGATTCATGTTTAGTAGTAATAGAGTACTACACACGATACAGCGTGGTTTACACAGCAAGGTTCATGTTTAGTAGTAATAGAGTACTACACACGATACAGCGTGGTTTACACAGCAAGGTTCATGTTTATAGTGATATACGGTACACAGTGGTTTAAACAGAAATTTATGCATCATAATTTACTCTGATTAGGGGTCTTAGTGCTCCATAGTGGTTAGATTACTCCTATACATTAGCACTGGGTGCCGCAGACATGTAGCATGGGTTGAACATGATCCTACATCTCTGGGGCATGATGCCCTGGTGCTAGATGCTAGTCATCACTATAGATTGCTACTCTGCAGACATGGTTGCGATGTGACTGAAAAATTATTAAAAGTTACGTTAATAATGAAAATCTCTCTCTCACATACACACACACACACTTAAACTGACAAAATTACAACAAATATTTTTTATCTTGTAAAATCATTTAAATAATATTTATATCATTTTTTTGTTCTTCCGTTCGCTGTTAATTTCATCGCATCTCTGTTATATTCTTCAATACAACCATTGTTATTTATCATATTTCATGTATAACTTTCTCTCATATCTGGATACAAATAAGACACACTTTAAGAAACTTCACAGCTTTGCTATCCCAACCCTATTTATCATTTACGTTTCATGAAGCGTCACTACTTTGTATCTAGTTGTCATGTAGCAAATAAATAAACACTGCTTTGCCACTGTTTGGCACAGCCGCATCTTTATGATGTGGACATATTAATGAAACAATATAAAACTTAGGTCTGTAGCTTCTTGGCCGTTCTTATATCTATCTTGTCGGAATCTTAGATCTTGACGCCTGTAAAATTGTACAACGTCATGAACACTTGTGATCACGCCGATTATGCAAAACCAAAGTTTTAAGTTGACGACTTAACAGCACTTTTAACATTATTATTAGCAGGCAAAACCTTTCTGAGTAAACGAGAGCTAATTGTCATTCCCAATAACACAGAGGCAGCCGACTAGGTTTTAATGGTGTATATCGAACCAAAGACTCATTACAAATCAAACGTTTTATCAACTAAGCTATCGCTGCATAATAAAATGAATAATATATATATATATATATATATATATATATATATATATATATATATATATATATATATATATATATATAGTCAAGTATGTCCTAGGTGTCTTAACCATTTGCATGGCATCCCCTCTTGTTTCTTCCACCATGCTTTACACCAATCCGTCGCTCTGTAACGGCATGTGCCTTCAATGTGATTAACTTTGGTCCTATAAAACTTACTTGTATATGAATTCGAAAAATTGCCTACAATTTCACAACTTTTCTCGGGAACCACTCCATCGTTCCTGGAATCCAAATCTGCAAAGGCCTGTGTGAACAACATAACTGCACTTTGGTGCCAATTTTTACCCATTCCCCAGGGTGAATATCCGCACATAGCACCGGTAACATACATCTTTCCCACTTGAATCAAGTCCTGGAAGGAAACGTTAAGAGAAGAAATGTACTTTGGAGATAGCGATTGGAATGCTGGAACTGGATTCCCATCCTCTGTACAATAATGGATATCTTTCAAACCTTGAACTAGGTACTCGTTAGCAATGTAGCCACTTGTTGACCTATTCATTTTGCACAGTTCATTCAGTTTGTCTGCGAATTTCGTTCCCTTCCACGGTGCTTGTATTGCATACCATTCCGAAGATTTAGCATCAAATGAGCAAATATTCTTGAATAAAGCGGCAGCCATGACAAGATTGCCCATCGAATGGGCAAATATTACTGTGTCTTTGATAACTTTTGTTTTCCCTGCTACAACGCTGCAGAATTTTTTATGGAGTTTCACACTGTCCCATCCATTGTTAACAGTGTCCAACTTTATAAAGCGATGCTCACTACATTGTGGTGTAAATGACCTTACGTTAGACCAATACATCTTTTCTATGTCTACATTTGAGGACGTTGAATCAATACCAGTGTCATGAATGAAGATGCACGACTTCCATGGATCCTTCAGTAGACCAATTGAGTCCTGGTGCTCATCCAGACCAGTTCTTTCTAATGTCTCCATTTCTGGGGACGCAAAGTGACAAGTTACATTAAGCTTTGGAAGGAAAATATCACGTGTTGAATTTAAGCTAAATGAAGTGGTACGTGCCATCAATGTTTCATCATGAATAGAAATTATATTCTTATGCACTTCGCATATGAAGATCTCTCTTTCACATTCGTAAACTGACCACAAAGTTCCAAGACATTCCAATCCTGGCTTCGGTTGGTGAGTTCGAGTAGCGTTAACAATCAGGCGGAGCACGCTAAAAAATCCCAAATTTTCAACATGTTTAAAACAAGACCATTTCGTTTTCTTGTCACTTGTAAGTTGGATTATTGCTTGATTATCTGCTACTATCAACATGTCCTCTCCACGAGAGTTGTGTCGTCTTTTCTCCTTGTACCGAAAGCCATGTCTCACTTTTCGCTCCCACTCAATGTTAATTGTAATATTTATTGTCGTGATGTTGGAAATATTTTTGTTTGAATACTGGAACATTCTAAATTCAGCTTTAAACGAGTCGGGAAGTATATCTCCAAGACTGACCACTTTGGAAAGGTGTGAGCTGTATTCCTTTTCACTCGACGGGCCTGTACGCATGCTCAAGGAAACGATAATGGTGGTTACCATGACAGAAATGAAGAAGAGAACTATCGAAACCAAAATTTTTCTTCCATGTCCTTTTCTTATTTGCTGTCCCACTCTAGAGAATCGTCGGGACAAGGATTGTCGGGGGCCGATTCTTCCTCTGATGAGCAAGTCAACTCTGTCCTGCACCATACTGTCAGATTGAAAGTCCTAAGGAAGAAATCGTATTGCGTGAAAAAGTCATGCTTACATAGTTATGTAACATAGACAATACATATATCACGCTGTCTTCATTCACACATATGCTCTCAGTGAGCATAAACACGCAGACATACTGTCTGTGAAACTGATTATAATTTTCATCAAAGAGGTACTCGATCCATGTTCCTGGTTTAGTACAAACATACGCAAGGCACACCGTGTTCAGATGCTATTTAGTTAAAATAAGATCTCCGCTGTCCTACGTGAAAATCTTACAGCGACCTCTTTGGAGTGATCTTCTGGTAACCTTAATATTAGCCAATGGAAATATAGTTTTCCGAAATTTGAAAGTGAATCAAATCGTTCGACACACAATGCGCTGTTCGGTGATACTGCTTGATTTTCCATGCGTGAAGATATAAGATTTCATCTGATTGGCTGATAAAATTAGCGATTATATTAATACCCTGGTACAGTAATGACCTTTAAGCGGTCGCATTCAGATCTTTATGTAGGACAGTGGAAATCTGATTTTAATCACAGTGTGTTCCGATGAAAACAAAAACACAATGTATGCTGGAGAACGAATTTCAAAACATAAGCGTCCTGGAAATGTATTTATTAGGCACAGTTCATCACATTTCTGAAACTTACAACCTACGTCCACAATCAAACACAATTACTGAATAAAGGAATTTCATCTACACGTATTTTCTAATGATTTATATGTTGTAATTGATTCACTTAAATATATCTTAGGTTGTATTTATAATGTAATATGTATCTAAGTATACACACAAGTTGTAGAGTTTTTGTAATACTTCGAGCGATCTTAAAAGTCACTAACGAGAACAACATTAAGCCGAGCTGTGTAAAGGGGTTGCCTTCCCAAATCACTCACACGACTCACGTCTGTTCGCCCGAGTTTGAGTCTCTGTTTGACCAACACGAGTTTAAGAAAAAGCTTGGCAAAAGATTTCAGTGGGTTGGTGGTTCTTCCCGGAGTATTTTCGGATTCTTTCTTCACCAAATGCACTGGCCACAATGTATAGACTATTATACTGAGAAAAACTGTTTTAAACCCAATATAGATGAAGTGAATATAGATAAAATTTAAGCTTTCCTAATTTATTTTGGCAAGGAACCGATGCCTAAATAAAATTAGGAAGGGAAGGGAGAAAGGCCCACGGGGTACGTTTTGACCATTTTTTTTCTTTATCAAAAGCTAACAAATATCTTTTCATGAATAAATATATTATGTTAATGACCGTGTTACTGAAAAGTGTTTTTATACAAAGAGACAGTCAGTCTTGACAAAATACATTAGCCAAATGACCTACGAAGCAAAAGTGCCTAGGGCCTACATGGACCTTAATCTGACCCTACTTGCAGACGACACTGTTTCTCTTTTCAAAATGAATCTTTGTAGTATTTTAGATTTTAGTTTTAAGACTTACTTTTAGCTATTACTTGCCCTTAATAAGGTCTCTGTGTCTTAAATTTTACTCTTTGCCAGATTTTTCTTCCCTATTTTTAATGTTCATATTAGTTATTTTTAGTCTGCTGCATGTGCACTTTTTATTCTTTTTTTGTCCTGAAGATATCCTAGCATCTCTTATTTTCTTTCCATTCCAACGTGTTGTTCTCATATATCGTTGACTGTATATGCTGTTTGCTATTTCCTAATTGTTAATTCTATGAGATCGTTCTTTCAGTGCATTATTACTAATTGTGTGTGTAAGCCTTATTTATGTACATTCATTGTCTCGTCCAATTTTGACCTTTTACATTTAAACTCTCTGGGTGTATATCAGCTTTCAAAGTGTATTTGTTAAACCTTAACACTCCTCTTGTACTTTTAAACACATATATCAATTTGAAAATTCTCTCTATGTTTTAGATTAGAATAAATGGATTCATCTTCATGAGATTTGAGGTAAGAAATCTTTTTCTTTCAATAACTTGTACCATAACGTATGTATGTATGTATGTATGTATGTATGTATGTATGTATGTATGTATGTATGTATGTATGTATGTATGTATGTATGTATGTATGTATGTATGTATGTATGTATGTATGTATGTATGTATGTATGTATGTATGTATGTATGTATGTATGTATGTATGTATGTGCGTGCGTGCGTGCGTGCGTGCGTGCATGCATGCATGCATGCATGTATGTATGTATGCATGTATGTATGTATGTTTTTCTATTGTTGATAAACATAAACCAACAAATGATATGTTTATATCGTCTTAATCTTTCCAACTGTCCAGTCAAGTGACGCGACACTACTTTAGTAAGATTTTCTCTTGACCCACTATGACAGTGGTTAGTGGGTTGCTTTAACTATGTTATCGTTTGACATACGTGGGTTTGTGTGGAAGCTGAATCGGGTGTACAATTATTGGATCACTGTTCAGTTCAGTAGTAGATCTTGTCCGGTTAACCAACAGGTATAAAATCAGTCTGTGTTTGCAAAGCTACAGTTTTCTTCTTACAGCAATTTTTGCAATCCTATCTACGGGTCAAAAGGACACGACGCTCTTAAGTTTCCATTGAATGGTCGCGAAGAAGCTCAACCGAGTCGATTTTTAGGCCTCACTATTCCCCCCCCCAATTTATAATGTAACCTATCAAGCATGAGCCGTGTAGTTGTAAATTCACCAGAAACAAAGCTCAAATTTGATCAATATTTCTTTGATTTAGGTGCGAAAATGGATTGGTTTGTTTGGTAACTACGATTGTCAGACTCGACTCGCACGTGAGATCAAATGCGTAACTTGGGCTTCAAAATAAGCGACCAACATGGTTTACGTGATAACGTAATTCGGCTACAAATGTAAATATCTTAAATTCGCGATGGTTTATGGTTCATAAAAAGCATGCCAGTTTCTTACAATAACAGTCAACTTCATTCATACACTGGGTCTATATTGTTTGACTGAGCTGCCTTGTCAAAAATCAAAATTCCAGATAGCCATTGAATGTCAAAACTTGAAACTATAAAATAAGGATTTGGGGGTTGTGTTGGTTAAAAGTAAAAGCTGTCAGTTGTACAAGATATGAACTTTAATACCCGAATTAAAATTTGACAAGCAAACTTTCCGCAAGAATCATTTGCTAGGTTTTGTTTATATAGTCAATACCGAATTATTTACAGTTTTCCATAATCCTAATGATTAGGACCCCACCCACTTAGACACACACACACACACACACACACACACACACACACACACACACACACACACTTGTTCATTGAGACCTAATAGCACACAGGATACTAATTGTATGGAAGAAAAAGGAGCCAGTCTGGAAATGGGTGAACATTTAATAGAGTATATTTGGGTTTGGCTGGCCAGGATTGGTTAATAATATAAGTTATGTTTTAGGAAAAAGAATTTTTTGAGAGCTCATCCTAGTTTTAAGTGAAAAAAAAGAGACATTGTTTTATTGATGGAATTTCAATACTTTAACAGTCTTGATTTTGGAATAAACATTACTAAAATTAGCACCTGACTCTTCGGTGCAGAACTGAAAGCACATGGTTCAAACACATGCAGGTCCAGAATATGTCGCGGCTCATATTCTTTCCTCTATACAGAAGCTAGCATCCAGGTTTCATCTATACTGATAAATATAAATTAGGTTATTGAATATGCAATATCATGATGTTTGCATAGGTTACTATGGAAACTGAATTAATACCGTGAATCCTATTAATTCCTATCCGTTTGCATGTTAACCGATAAACAAACATCAACACATCCGCCGTCGTTCTAGACAAATCTACATACTTGTATCAGTCCTCAATACAAAAGCTTTGCCATGATGCATTTTATTAGTGTACAACTTACATAAAACGTAATTTTATGGGACCTGCTTCAATCTAGCATATTTTTTTTACAGAACTTTACTTTGTTTGAACATGCGTAAACAGTCTCTTTAAATAGTTATTTTAAACATTATATATATATATATATATATATATATATATATATATATATATATATATATATATATATATATATATATATATATATATATATATATATACCTTTTAGAAAAGTCCAGTATAAGACTAGTTTGAACGAAACACAGTGGCAGTAACTGGCATTTAATATACTGATATGCTGAAAATAACGCTTTAAAAATTAATGCGCTCACTCCTATCCGTATTCTACTCAAAGTTGCGTTCCGTATTTATAAATAAAATATTATTGAAGATTTAATAAACGATTTACCTGGTGTTGATTCTTCCGAAGATGGAATTTTTAAAGAATGTGTGGTATGATTTTCGGTGTATTTAAGGTATCGACTGTTGGTTAAAAATTAATGTTGAGTGAAGTTATGTTCTTTTGGTACACAAATATTTATTGACGTTAGGCATGTGGTAATGTACGGTATAACCATTATGTTGCTACAAATGGTCGTACGGTTACAGGTCACCTAAGGTCAGCTCCCGGCTCTCACTCCGTTGTAGCCCTATGTGCCTTATGATAAGATTAGCGCAAGAAACTAGAGTGCTTATGTTCTGTTTTAGTCAGCTACAATCTAGCCATTAAAGTAGCAAGACCAAACCATTGTTTTGTGTTATTTAGCAAAACATAACAAAGGAAATACAACACTAGTGTTATTTTGGTTCCAGAAAAATATCTAGTCATGTTAGTGATATGCAATACAATAGTTATTTGGTTCTATAAAAATATTTAGTGAAGTTAGAGACTTGCAGTTTTGAGAGTTATCCATTGAATTTCGGAACATTCAATATTGGTGTTCTCCAGTGAAGTTGGTGACATGCAATATATGCCTTAGTTTGGTACTGTATAGAGAAATATAAAGCAAAGTTGGTGACACGCAATAT
Organism: Potamilus streckersoni; assembly: GCA_016746295.1. Classification (NCBI taxonomy): domain Eukaryota; kingdom Metazoa; phylum Mollusca; class Bivalvia; order Unionida; family Unionidae; genus Potamilus; species Potamilus streckersoni. Next base: position 95,156 of record JAEAOA010000647.1, on the reverse strand, counting down.
AAGGGTTATTTAGTAATATTAGGGTATGCAACATAATATTGTTATCTAGTTAAACTAGGGACATGCGATGTAAGTGTTATTTTGGTAAGGAATGTAAAAGTACCATACGCAAGTATCACCAGGCACAAAGATTGCACCGACTGATTCGCGCATTAGGCTCAGAAATTTAATTAAAACGGGCACGTCAACTGTATAGACAACATAAACAACAATTCAAAGCAAGCACAAGCATACATTATTGATGAAGTAGAAAAGATTTAAAAGCAACACCAAAAACAATATAGGGATGTAATTAATGGCACCAGAAGAAGGAAAAAAGTACCTAGTACAGAGGCATTAATTTGTTTTGTGAAAACGTAAAATATCTTAAACAAGCTTCTGAAGCAATCAGATTAACGATATTAATGCACGATTATCTACCGTAAATGAGATATGAAATACAGGTGCTGTCTGAGAAAGAATTATAAACGTCGTCATTATGTATACCCGAAACTCAAAAATAAATTTATGTTTCTCTACGTGCTTACTTAATAAATCTTGTTTTAGACCATAACCGTAATGCAGTCTTGGATTATAGGATTAACAGGACCAATGTATACAAAACAGGAGTAGATTATAGGATTAACAGAACCAAGGTATGCAAATAACCCACGGATTATTGGATTAATATGACCAATATATGCAAATTACCCATGGATTTTAGGATTAACAGGACCATTGTTTCTAAAAAGGAATAGATTATAGGATTATTGTGACCAATATATGCAAATAACCCATGGATTATAGCATTAACGAAACAATATATAAAAACAAGTTGTCTTATTGTACGATTAATAGGACCAATATATAAAAATAAGTTGTCGTATTGTATGATTAATAGGAGCAATATATACAAATAAGTTGTCTTATTTTATGATTAATAGGAGCAATATATACAAATAAGTTGTCTTATTTTATGATTAATAGGACCAATATATACAAATAAGTTGTCTTATTTTATGATTAATAGGACCAATATATACAAATAAGTTTTCTTATTGTACGATTAATAGGACCAATATATACAAATAAGTTGTCTCATTGTATGATTAATAGGACCAATATATACCAATAAGTTGTCTCATTGTATGATTAATATATATACAAATAACCCATAGATTATGTGAATAAAGGACCAGTATATAAAAATAAAGGTTATAAACATTGTGCTTTGAACTAAAGCACTATTACACTACTGGGTTATTTTTGAAAGATAAAAATGTTTGATTTTTTTAAATGCAATACTTTTGGACTATTTAAAGATGACCGGTATTTTTTTAAGGCTATTACACTAAATATAATATTGTTTTTACTCCAAATGCTCGTGCGGATATCTTTAAAGCAAGAAAAATTAGTGTGTGTATTTGTCGTTTTCTAAAAACCATTCTACAGTAAAAGTATATCAGGGCCTTGGTGAGTGGTATGTTGCTGTCTGTAATTAGAATTATTTATGTTAAAACTACTTGATATATGTAATAATGAAAAATCTTAACTATTTGATTATCAGTGCTGATAGTAAAGGACAAAATATTTACCTACTCTATTGTCTTTCTATTTTTATGATTTAGTAGCTGCTTTGCTTTCAAAAGTTGTAAATCTTTTTTTCTTATGAAAACATAGTATGTAGAAAAATTCAAAAAATTATATGCATACTGAAAATAATGGAGATTAAAAGTTAGTATTGGCCACCGACCCATCCACCCAAAAAATAAAAACCAAAATACAAATACAAATAAAAAGAGCAATATTTGGTTCAAGGCAAACAAACCATTTCCCTTTTGTATTTGTAATACATCACTCGGTATTTATATTCAGCGTTGCGTTTAAGAAACAATGGTTTGTTTTCTTCGGCAGCATAGGTAAGAAACGCGTTAGCTTGTCATATGCTGATTATAATACATCTGTCTTTATCATTCGATTCACAAATTAAAATTTGTGATACTAATGTTTTTTTTTTGGAGGGGGGTGTTTTTTTATTCTCATATAAATATGAGATCTGGAGATTTAATGATGATATGTATTTGAACATATTCTCGCTGACTTAAAACTAAAAGTCATATTTGTACGAAACGTGCCCATTGTAGATCTTGTATGGAAAACGAAAAGAATCCATTATATTTGTGTGTGGCGAAGTTGGTGTATTTACCACAATTATTGTTTTTTAAATTAGAGCAGGTATATTTTGGGCTAGATTTGTTACAATCAAAAACAAGTCGAATTTTAAGATTCTTATATCACATTTTGTTCGATGCTGTTGCTGGTACATGCGGTTTTAATGCCTCTTCTTTATCAAACAAATTGGTTAGAATAATTTATGGCTGTCTTGGTTATTCCTTTTTGTTGATTGGCTAAAGAAAACTGTTACAATGAGACCGGAAGTTCAACACAAACAAACATGGAATTCTAGTAACTTTCGGTTCCCCTAAAACAGAATTTATTTTATATTTAAACGGATTTAAGTTTTGGACCATTTTTAAGACGTATGACACAAATTTACGTGTCCAAAGAAAGTGCGAATTTGGTGTCTTACAATATTGGTAATAAATTTCACTTTTTCAATTGTCAATATATTGGTGTCATATAGAATTGTCAATATATTGGAGTCATATAGAATTGTCAATATATTGGTCTCATATAGAATTGTCAATATATTGGTCTTATATAGAATTGTCAATATATTGGTCTCATATAGAATTGTCAATATATTGGTGTCATATAGAATTGTCAATATATTGGTGTCATAAAGAATTGTCAATATATTGGTGTCATAAAGAATTGTCAATATATTGGTGTCATAAAGAATTGTCAATATATTGGTGTCATATAGAATTGTCAATATATTGGTGTCATATAGAATTGTCAATATATTGGTGTCATATATAATTGTCAATATATTGGTGTCATATATAATTGTCAATATATTGGTCTCATATAGAATTGTCAATATATATTGGTGTCATAAAGAATTGTCAATATATTGGTGTCATATAGAATTGTCAATATATTGGTGTCATAAAGAATTGTCAATATATTGGTGTCATATAGAATTGTCAATATATTGGTGTCATATAGAATTGTCAATATATTGGTGTCATAAAGAATTGTCAATATATTGGTGTCATATAGAATTGTCAATATATTGGTGTCATAGAATTGTCAATATATTGGTGTCATAAAGAAACCATATATAAGTAAAAAGAATCGAAAGAAAACGTTAATATATAATAAGTTTTTTTGTTAAACCTGAATTGTTCGTAAAGTTCTGATCTTTTTTGGTCTGTGAATTGGATTATAATGCATATTACAATATAATGCCGGTTATCCAAAGGTTGGCTTTAGTCTTAAATCATCAAGGCGTATTTTTGTTGTGGAAGAAAAAAAAACGTCGATTTTGAGCAAGCTCCATTTGACAATCTTGTATGTCATCTTCACTTTAATCGTTCATTTTTTTATTTTTAAAAAATTTTCAAGTTTTTATTTAACATTTGCAGTTAAAAGAGAATGCATGACTACTGGCTTATATTATAATTCGCTTGGTTTGAAATTCATTGCCTTAAAATGACATATTATGATCTGCGTAGAAATATTTCAAATTAACGGACATATTTCTTTCTCTAGCCGGATTAAACTTACCTCGCCTCGACCTTTTCTAGCTCCGTTTTTAGTGCCAACAATTTACGAGTTTAACATCGAATTGTCTTACCATGGATGGTGCAGGTTTACTTCCAAACAGTCGGTGTCTAGTTGTCTTGTCTATACATATTTTGTCGCCTGAAGAAATACTGATTAGGGATGGGAATCCATCTCTCCAACTTGTGCATAACCCTTTCCCTTGTGTATGGCTGACACTACATAAAGCTTGACGCCCCCGTTACAGTTAAGTACAAGGTCAGGTTCCGTTTTGTCAATAACAAACAGGTCGTGAGTTCATCTAAAGGTCAACGACTGGAGAATGGGTACAGAGTCAACTTGAGGTTAAACAAAGAAAAGCGTGGATAATTATAGCTAACAACATGGGCATTTGAAGTGACCAAAATAGATGATTAAAGGAAGTGTAATTTTAATACATATTTTTTAATTGTTTAGCAGATTTCAAATCGACTATATATAACACTTTGAATTCATGAAAAAATCGAAACTTTATATTCTAGCTTCTATCATCTTATCAAGCGAGCGAGTGTGTGCCATGCCAACGCACTATTTTCCTATTTTTGATTTATTATATTTATTGTATAAAAATAACATCGTTGACGTCAATTTATCTTGAATTCCCTATCCCGTGTCAACAATTGTCAAACTTCTTTAAACCCCCTCTCTATTTCTTACCCCCCCCTTCTTGTTGACATCATAAATGGACGACACCTTTCTAAACTCGGCGTGCGTATTATACTTTGATGCAATTTTATTGAAGTTTTATTGTATGGCAAGTCAAAGACTGCACCGCATGTCAATTACCACCTGATTCAACTTTCCGCACAATGTATATTATAAAAAAGTAATATATCAAATATATGAATGAAGGTTATTTTAGTGATAAATACTGGTACTGTTCCTTCCTACAAAAGATCATCAAAACATTTTTAGGAATGTTCTGTGGGCTGTAACGCTGACTGATCAATTAGGCGCCGATTAAGCGCTGACGTTCTAAACACGCAAAACCAAGAAATCCGGGTGCGTATTATACATAGATGTTAAGATTTTTTGCATTACAGTGAAAGGAGAAAGTCTGGGTGAGCATTATACCCGAGCTATGACGGTATATATCCATTCAATTACGACTGGCTGATAAAATTAGCGATTATGGTAATAACGTAGGTCCTCAGAATATGACCCCTAAGAGATCGCCGTCAGATCTTTTTGCAGGTCTGTGGAGATCTGGTTTTAATCAGATTGTTTTAAGGAGCAACCGACTTTCCATAGGTAAGTCGGTTGATTCAACCGCTTTTTGTTTCTAAATCTTAGCGGTTTTGGTTGCATAGAACAATATCTTCCCAAACTGGATGTAAATTAAGCAAAATACATTTTATTGCTACACCGTCTAAATCTGGTCAGATTTACGGTAAAATCCGTTTTAATCTTTTCCATGCATTTATTGACCTTAAACTAAATTATAAACATATATTATAGTTAACATTTCAAAGTTTGTTTGAATATCATACTATTTAATTTAATTATTTTTTGAGGTTCTGCATATCGTTATCAAAACAGTGTTATTAGTGAAACTTGAATATCAAGGTGTGCTTTGTATTAGTGATTTAGGAAGTCGGAGAGAAGTTGTATGGGGCAATTGGAGGCACAAGGCCAATAATATTACACCATCGGTTTACATTGGCGTAATACTCGGGGACACATTGGGACATCCTGTGCTAAGAATGTAGTTTTAGTTTGGTGTGGTACTTGCAATTACATTGTTAGTTGTTTAGTGATAATATTTTTTCATGTTGATAAATTTTTTGGGGACACCGGGAATTAAACATGGAAATGTCATTTGGATTCACAACAGGAATGATACGGTTTTATTTACAATCACTCCCACACTTTTACAATCCAACATATCACATATATAATCAAAGCACAACCACCCCCGTACTTATTGTCCAAACACACCTGCCTACATTCCAACGAAAATGGTATAAGTGTTTATACACATACCTTTTCAAAAACATAAAAACATAATATCACATACAAAGGAAGTCTTTATTATCACCCCCTCTCTCTCATGCAAACGTCTACCACTGAATAGAGAAGGAGTTAAAGGGATTTAAGTCTTAGTGGTATAAATACACGCACACATACATATAATACATATACACAAAATACGTTTTGCCAAACGGGTTAGTATTTTTTTTTCTAGGGGTCTAATTGGTCCCGAAAGGGTCATGTTTGTGAGTGTTCTTTTTGGGGGAGACGGGCGCTATTCTCCTGAGTGGTTGAACTTCTTGAGTCAAGTACTGCAGGCCTCATATATCTTTGCTCTCTGGATTTTCGATTCTTCATGAAAGTTGTTTTTATGGAGACCTAAATATTAGGCTCCTTGGCCTGCTTGTCCCAGTCTTCTTCCTGCTATGCATCAAGTCTGGTCATGTCTCGATAACCCATCCGGCGAAAGGTATCCTGGATCTTCATCCAATTCTTCTTCATACGCTGGAAGTCCAGTTCTCTCTTCTCCTGCTCTTTCGCCTTGCTCTCCTCCGCCAATTCTGTTTTAATTTTTTTTCCCTTTCCTCCTGCATCACATCACTCATGAATTGTTTAGCAATTCCTAGAGAGATTATTTCCGTCTTCTGAAATCAGGTAGAGGGGTAGCACTCCAGGTTTTCCACTCGACACAGTAGGTGCTTAACTCTTTCCATCAAGAAGTTAGCCTCCATCCTCTTGCCGACTTTCCAACAGGCTGACACTATTTTTTTCTGGTCTGGTCTATGGTGAATGGCAAAACTGACCCACTGGTCTTGGCTTATAGTTGTGTTCTTAATTATTGATCGTTATGGTACCTGGCATCCACACGCCATTTGGTCACTGCAAGTCTCCTCTAGATCCTGGGTTGAAGAATTTGTATCTTTTCCCAAATTTGAAAAGCGTCGTTATGTCATGAACGGAATTATGAATACACGTTCTCTGTACTTATCTTATCTATTGTGGTTAGTGTAAATCGGAGAGAGAGAGAGAGAGAGAGAGAGAGAGAGAGAGAGAGAGAGAGAGAGAGAGAGAGAGAGAGAGAGAGAGAGAGACAGACAGACAGACAGACAGACAGACAGACAGACAGACAGAGAGAGTTGGGGGGCGGCCGAAGAAATAAACTGTTTCTGCTTTGGGTTGATTTGTTCGAGACGGTTTTATAGTAGAAAGCGCTTGGTCTTGACTACATGTTTGTTTTAGGATTCGAGTTTTGAGTTCAGTTCAGTGTATACAATCTAGTGGAGCTGGGCCTGATGGTTTAAGTTATTAACAACCTTATACTCTATAATTTGTTCTTTTCCTTAACAAACTCAACATGGGCTTGGCTATATTCTGTTTTGCAATTCGAAAACCTCTGTCGAGATGCATCAGATGGGTGGGGTGAGGTGGGGGTAAATAGTACAGCTACAGCCTCATCGGGTGCTAGTCCACTTCTTTTGGCCCACAGACCAATTGTATTTAAGCGACACATGCAGCTCGCCTATCACAAATTCACTGGATGGGTTGCCCGCTTTCCAGATTCCGCTACGACAGGTCCGGTCCAGACGGGACTGGTCTACTGTTCCGCGTCCTAAATCATGATGTTAAACCGAGTAGTGCTGGATACATTGCCCTGTAAAGTTCCATTTTGAAGCTCGTGTACTGCCGAGAGTTGGTCACTCAGTATGGATTTAATTTTCCGACTGAGTAAGAATTTTGAAATCCTTCTTTGAATGAACTCGTAGTGCTTTAACTTTGCAATTAGTCCTTTTGTCCGGATTAGATCATAGGGTTTTTCAAGATTTTGGAAAACAGCAATTACGTTTTGATCACATTTCTTTTTTGCATTGAATAACTGTTTTATTTTTTATTCCAAGGGTACGAGTTGATCTAGATTGGATCCTTTTATGCAGAATCACCATTGGTTTTGTGATAGCAAATTGTGATGTTCGATGTGGTGCTCCGGTATGTTTATAATCATTACCTCCATAGTTTTATATGTTAATAGTAAGGGAGATATGCCTATACGCGTCTACATATGGAGGAAGGCCTGACTAGTCAAAGCACCGCTAAATATTGAAAATAAACGGACGTAAAAGAAAATATCCCTTCAATTCGGTACGCGAACGTTAAGAAAAATATTATCAAGAAATTTGAAAGAGCATGTTAATGCATTCTTGATAATAAATAGAAAGCAAAACAACGACAACGACGCGTTTTCAAAATTTAACATGTTTACTAATAAGACTAACTCAAAACAGAAATAAAAACAGACACTTTTATACACATACGTATCTACAAGCTTGTCAACCTTGTGAAGTCAAATTTGACTGAGTAACCTAAGGCACTGTCATTTTTTAGCGACACCCACAACACTTATAAGCTAAAGAAAAGAGATAGCCCTAATAATTACATAACCATCTTTTTATTTTTTAGAGCACTCGTGAAGAACAAGAACGTATTGATAACATAACTAAAATCAATATTGCCCAAACAACATGGAATCTCATCCTTGTAGTGGCACATCGCATTTTTGTCATATAGCAAAGCGAATGACGTGGTCTTTCAGAGGAGGTAGCCATAAAAATGAAAATACTCCACACTGTGATTGTTGGAAAGATGGACAGCTGCCCAATGGATTTCTGGACGATAACTGGTTTTCGATGAGGAAATTCATCCTTTGTGCACACTACAAGATTCTAAGAAGCTGTATACAAACTGTGAGCATGAAGGTAATAATGTTTGCAGGCACTGATTCTTTTTCCTTTTTAGTTTTCACGTCTAAGGATAAGTCAGCGATTCACACCTGATTTTTTCTTTGAAAAGTTGTGATTAGTAAGTTGATGAAAATGGACAGTCTGTGTACTCTTTTGCAAGAGAGCTTCGTTACATTTGGTCTTCACACAAGTCGACCCAAGGAAGATAATCCTTTAACACGTTTTCAATAACGTTTCTTCTGACTTATAATCCATGCCTCTTCCGAATACTCTTCCCACCACCTTTGTTATTGACACATAATGGTGCACTGGTCGTTGCTGCTTTTGACTAGGATGACTGATTTGACATCCATAACAATATTTTCTTGTTAGAACTATAATTTTTTCGGTCAAGGTACACGCAAAACAGAAGGCTACATGTTTTTCTTGTGCTGATCATCTGGACATCATGGCCGTACTTTTGTCTTCTTGTTTATATGTAGCTATTGCAAACTTATGTTCCACTCGAACCTTCTCCGATTTTATGGGGTTTAAATGTCCTTCATAGCTGCCTTGGTCTAGAATAAAAACAGTACCCCACAAAGTATGTTATTCTGCATAATCGTACTACTAAATATGGCGGCTGTTGTTGGTAACTAACTGACGTGTGCCTTCAAGCAGTGCCAAAAAAGATCTCAAATAATTTGTCTAAGAAAAACTAGGTTGAACATCTTTCCATCTCAGTTGACTTCTATCTTGGACAAGTGTTGGAACTGGAAAGAATTTTGGCCGATGACACCAATCAGGACTGCATTGCTGACTGTGCCAGTGAGCTAACTTTTGTGTAGCTGTACTTGGAAAACGTGATCTGCGGTCTTGGATCAGAGAATGGAGTCTTGCCCGTCAATCTGCTAAGAGTTTGACTATGACGTTTCCCACTCTAGGTACAATTTCCATACGGGACACATATTGTGGATTCTTCAAAGATTGTTTTGTACTCGTTAGCATTTGCCATCGAATGGAACATTGTACCAGTTAGATTCCGTCTCAACTCTACATCCACACCAAGCAAATACATGTATTGTAACCACATGTCTTAATGCAAACGCTCCGTTACTTCTAAGCTAGGGTCCTATGCTAAGATCTTATTTGCCTTTTACTAAGGTCGTTCAGACAATTTTGTCACGATTGTCAGTTTCTGTCAACTATGTGTCGTCGAAGGCATCTAACGTGACAAGTTTCCATACAACAGATACAATCCATATGTAAATTGTTGGTTTCATTTCCCTACGTCAAAAGATTTTCCAAGTAATCTCGGTAATGGTAAGTGTCCATGTTGCTGATGATTAGTTTGGTATTCAAGTACAAATATACCTCGTTTTACAGCGAATGCACAATCTTGTTAATGGGAGCCACTCTGCCATCTTCCTCTGCAGTGGTGTTTATTATTGGCATTGTGATATGCTCCTTCTTTCCCACTACCTGTTTTATGAACTTAACGACTAATTGACAGTTGTTTTATGGCACAGCAAAAGTCTATACCATTTAGTGCCGATGCAATATTACCATAAAGTGTATTGCCCAATAACGTGTCATGATTGTCGATCCCAGCTGATTCAGTGGTAGGATTCGAACTTTGGTCAAGATTATTTAACGCTGACGACCAATGGGCCGTGACTTCTGCCTCCGCTAACCACCTCGGGCAAACGTGACCTTGTTTTTGTTCATTAACCCACGATGTGATCTGCATTAGAGAAAAAGAAGGAAAAAGAGATTCAAACAATCAAGCGTGTAAAGAGTCGATTGTCTGACTACATGCATGTTTCCAAGCCAGTTCCCTGTAAATTTCTTATAAATAAAGTCTAAAGCTCGTAATACTTTCCTCTAAGCGATTATAGATGTTATTTTCAGATTTGCTCACGTAAGGTTGTCTTTTTCTCCAAAGAACTCTCTCTCTCTCTCTCTCTCTCTCTCTCTCTCTCTCTCTCTCTCTCTCTCTCTCTCTCTCTCTCTCTCTCTCTCTCTCTCTCTCTCTCTCTCTCTCTCTCTCTCCGTTCATGTCAATGCGTAGGGATTTCATAGTAAGAATTCAGTGGTGTTTCATCCATTTTAAACTTGAAAGATGTTAATCTGAGTTAGACTGATTTACTTTGTATTTTAAGTCCAAGATTATTTCTGCATGAATCGTATGCCACACGCCTAACAAAGAGAGTCAAACAAAAATTTATCTTTTGGTTTTCTGCAGCAGTATCATTCTTTCGGTGACTAAAGATGGACGGTAGCAGTTGAATATGAATATCGCATTCTGTCTATACTGTGTAAAGTTCGATTTCGGATTAAAGTATATGACACATTACATTGCCATGCATGAAACATTCCTCAGGTCTAAAATGTACTGTTAATCTCATGTTTATTATTCAACATATGGCGGTATATGAAAATTATAATATTATGACATTGTTTGTGAAAACTATATTATTATAGCCCTGGATTAAAAAAGGGGTTTATAATTGGAGCTCGGTGGAATGAAACCAAATCTTTAAAAGAAAATCGTGACTCGAGGTTAGGTATAGCATGTGCAAAGTGGAGGAGTAATTAATTTATCTATGCATGCTTTGTGAAGTTATTTTTGTAAATCACAATTATTACAACAAAACGTATATCTAACACTGTCTAAACCAAGGAGTATGAACTTCGTTGTTGGTTTTCTATTCGTGCCTTATTGTAAAACCCTTTGCAAATGTGCACAGAAATATTAAATTCATCTCTACACTTTTACGGAGCGATGAAATTTTTATTATTATAATAGCTTAGATGTAAGTTGGAATACCGTTGTCATTTTAATCTTGCAAACCTAAATATGACGTTCATAGTATGCAAGTCCATATATTCCTGATGTACCTGTATAATCTGTAATTGTAATCAGAAACGTTTCAAGAAGATTTGGAACGCCATAAATACAATTTATCTTAACACAGAAATAAACATAGTTTTTAAAGTATGCATATAAGTACACATCTTAGCCTCATATGTACATAAGTACACATCTTAGCCTCATATGTATATAAGTACACATTATAGCCTCATATGTACATAAGTTCACATCATAGCCTCATATGTACATTAGTTCACATCATAGCCAAATAAAATCTATAACTATATCAACCGTCATATCAGCCAACTTGCCATATTGTAGGACCATAATCTACAAGTGCATTTCATGATGTCTGTTATTATTATTAATACGAGATTACAAGTATCAATGTCTGTCGCTGAGCAACAAGAACCCCGCTCCTCCATTCTCCGTCCACACAGGTATGATGGGCAACACATATGTATTAATTGTGGCTCTCTTGGTAACATTATAAACAAAAAGGGTTTTGGAGCAGGTATCTAATGTAATGATGTCATTGGAGTATAATTTGATCGCACCAATCAATGCATCCAGCGCTTTAAACTGGAAATCTTTTCAACTACAATTACCTCTATTGGAAGCAATACAGTCCCTACGTAATGTATCATCGTTAATCATAGTTAATTCAGAAAAGTATCTGTTGTAAAGGACCGCATGTCAAATAATTGATCTTCAATTTAAAGCAGATTACATCGTACTCTAGGCTGTCAAAATCTGATGAAAGATATGATTAGTTTGGGGAAACTTTAGGATTGGCTGCTTTCGATTAGTCAGTTAAAATTAAGGGCGTACGCTTTGGAAGTTATGGGGTTTAAATTTACCGACCTTAGTCAAAATTCTTTAGTCAGAAATCTTATTTAAGAAAAGACAGCTCGACTCTGCGGGAAACCTAAAACAAGAGTGTTTTCCCTCGTTAACAAGAAAAAAGATCAGATAGTTGTATTGAAAGAAAAAGACAGGCTTTAGTGCTAGGACGCACGATTATGGTGAGAAAAAACAACAAATGTGTTTGATATGCTTATGATCCATGTTATGTATCGCTTGTTCAATTTCGCAGAACTTTGACTTTCTGGCACAAGTCATTACTATTTGGATCTGTGTAATCCTCGGTTTGGTTCTAGTTTTGAAATTCGATTAGAGCTTAGATAGTTAAAGTTGATTCAGCAAGAAATTCTACCCATTGGGATTCTTGCATCATCACAAAGATTGACGGCGTGGCAGAGAGAGATTTCTAACTTGAAAGATTGGTAAGAATCTCGTTCATCATTTTTCCCTTTTTTAAGCTATTGATCTAATACGTCCAATTATCTGGTGATATGGCTGTAATGTGGCGTTAAGAACCAACAGCCAACCATTTACTCTCAATGCTGAAAACGTGCCCATCAAAGCTTCTATTGACTCACTTTCTTTTGGCATATCTTCAAAATATGGTAGAATTAAGTAATTACCCAAAAGAGGAAACAATTTATTGGACAGTTAAATGACCAATCGATTTGAATTGAATCATAGATATACGAATGAAATATACAGAGTAACCAGACTTATCTTATAAACCTCGATATTTTGTCAAATTGATGCCGACATATATCGATTTATTCATTCTGCTGAAAAACAACAAATATCCAAAATGTTACATTGCAACTTTGGAGGATTATGTGGTACTATAATTTTTATGGATGTGGTGTGGTGTGGATTCTTGTACATCCGCGTGCCGTAATGCACGTAATGCACATCCGCGAACCGCAATGCACGTATTGCCCATCCTCGTACCGTAATGCACGTAATGCCCATCCGCGTACCGTAATGCACGTAATGCCCATCCGTGTACCGTAATGCACGTAAAGCCCATCCGTGTACCGTAATGCCCATCCGCGTACCGTAATGCCCATCCGGGTACCGTAATGCCCATCAGCGTACTGTAATCCCTATCTGCGTACCGTAATGCCCATCCGCATACCATAATGCCCGTCCACATACCGTAATGCTCGTCCGCGTCCCGTAATGCACGTAATGCACAACTTTGTACCGTAATGCACATCTTTGTACCGTAATGCATGTAATGCACATCTTTGTACCGTAATGCACGTAATGCAATCTTTGCACTGTAATGCACATATCTTTGTACCGTAATGAACGTCTTTGTACGGTAATGCACGTAATGCACATTCGTGTACCAAAATGCACATCTTTGTACCGTAATGCGCATATTTGTGCCGTAATGCACGTAATGCACATCTTTGTACCGTAATGCGCGCAATGCAATCTTTGTACCGTAATGCACATATCTTTGTACCGTAATGAACGTCTTTGTACGGTAATGCACGTAATGTACATTCGTGTACCGTAATGCACATATTTGTACCGTAATGCACATATTTGTACCGTAATGCACGTAATACACATTCGTGTCCCGTAATGCACATCTTTGTACCGTAATGCACATCTTTGTACCGTAATGCACGTGATACAATCTTTGTACCGTAATGCACATCTTTGTACCGTAATGCACATCTTTGTACCGTAATGCACGTCTTTGTACCGTAATGCACGTAATACACATTCGTGTCCCGTAATGCACATCTTTGTACCGTAATGCACATCTTTGTACCGTAATGCACGTAATACACATTCGTGTCCCGTAATGTATATCTTTGTACCGTAATGCACATCTTTGTACCATAATGCACGTAATGTACATCTTTGTACCATAATGCACGTAATGTAATCTTTGTGTCGTAATGCACATCTTTGTACCGTAATGCACATCTTTGTACCGTAATGCATGTAATGAACATTCGTATCCCGTAATGCACATTCGTGTACTGTAATGCACATCTTTGTACCGTAATGCATGTAATTCATATTTGTGTACCGTAATGCACATTCTTGTACCGTAATGAACATTCTTGTACCGTAATGCACATCAGTGTATCATAATGCACACCCATGTACCGTAATGCACATTATTGTACCTTAATGCACATCCGTGTACCGTATGCTCTGCAGAGTACCATTTAAATCTCACTTCTGATAAGTTTTTATGAGATGTTTAATAGTCGTTAGCAATCCCAAAAATACTTATATTTAGTTTGTCATTTTTGTATTCATCCCCTCCTTCTTAGATTACAAGTCTTAATGTTTTCATGAACAAAATAATTACAGGAGTACACTTATTACAACTAGAATTTGATTATTTAGAACAAATTGCTTGGACTTTATATATTTAAAACCAACTGTTTGGAGTTTGTATACAACTGTTTAGAATTTGTATATTTAGTACCAAATGTTTATAATTTGTATATGTAAACCCATCTGTTTACAATTTGTATATGTAGAACCAAATGTTTAGAATTTGTATACTTTGAACGAAATTGTTTGCGACAAAGTTTTGATAAACCAAACTAAAATCAACATGAAACGAAAAAAAATATAGGAAAAGCACATTCTAACTCTGCAATGATTTTAACTTTTAAATTTTTATTAAATTTCTTTTTCTAATTAAACACAGCTAGAATGAATCAACATCAGTAATACGCAAGTCCTAAAACATTTAAATATTTACCGTTGTGGAATCTGCCAATCAATACATGACCAATATAGGGACTATACCATAAGTTAATTTCTGACTATTATTATTTTCGCAGAATGTGACTGACTTTTTGTTCTCCAATACAGTTAATTATAATAAGACTTTTTTGAGGGTTCTCACTCAAGAGACTACTGATAAATTGTTTAGCAATGAGTATTTCAATCTATCACAATGGAAACATAAATTTGTTTCTGACCTGATGTAAACATAAAATCCTCCCAATCACGTGACTTCTCCACATAGAAAAATATGATAGAGCTATAGCACAAAGATTGTGTGAAAATAATGGCTATAACAATAAATTGCATTTGGCTACGGACCAATGTGTCAAGCCCTGCAACCAACATCGTGGTAACTGTCTACAAGGTCTGCTTTCCCTCAAATGGCATGGCCAACAGAATATTCTGGAGCCAGTACAAGTCTGAGCAAGATATATTAAAACCCCAAGATTATATTTGTCCATTTACATACATATCTCCACCCGTTTTGCAATCTCTCTCTCTCTCTCTCTCTCTCTCTCTCTCTCTCTCTCTCTCTCTCTCTCTCTCTCTCTCTCTCTCTCTCTCTCTCTCTCTCTCTCTCTCTCTCTCTCTCTCTCTCTCTCTCTCACACACACACACACACACATGATTGCACTGCATTTTTTAATTTTTTTTAAACTTTATCTTATAATTGACTGAATATTTAAAAAGTTTATTTCTTTATTCTAGTAAAAGTGGATCATTAATCATCGAGCATAAAATGTATCAAACATCTGCATATTCATTTATGCTTAATTGGTCTGTTGTATGAATGAAAAAAGACACTGTATTCAGCAAATGAGTATCCCAGGATAAAGTAAGATATTCTCATTACCTTTACCTAGGTACCCAACTTTTTATATCATTGTTTATAATTTTTTAATTGAACAACCAAAAAACCTAATAACTAATGAAAAGGAAAAATCTTAAAGTAAGACTGATTTAAAACATATGTTTAAATATTCATTCAAGTACATTTCTCTGTGTTGCTTTAAATGAACTATTCATACATGCAAACTGAATGTCTGCCAAAGACTATTTTGATGTAAAGTTGATCGTTGGGAATGTGACCACAAGCTCTGATCTTCCTCTGGCATTCGTGCAAATTTCTACAAGATTAGTTGAAAGGAAAAAATTTCACGCCGCCAACAAATCCATCTGCGTATCAACTGTCTTAATTACCAAGGCTCCAGGAACACCTTATTATCTCCATCAAAAGTTAAATGGTTTTTTTATCTTATTAAACATTAAACTAAATCCATCACTGCCAACATACTGCTTCATCACAACTGTCAGAGGAAAAGAGCAGATAACAAAAGTGACTAGAGGTGTCGCCTAAATGTATGTAAACGGATCAAACACATTAGTGTGATGTTTATTTAAATCTGATAAATTATTTGGAGTTCAAAGCAAATAATAAAAAGACTAATTCAGCAACCTCTCCAATGAAGCTTAATAGTATAACCTAAAGCATAGACCAGCAGCACAAAGTGACAATTATTTCACAGATACCTATTGACCTGACCTGTAAGTAATTAGAATGTATAAAATGACTCTATGCCCAGACTATTAGGGTGTCACTGTACGATAAACATTCCCTGACTGGCAATACCTTACTTTATGTAAGAATCTGGGTGAATAAGGAAAGAGTAATCATTGTTTGCATGGTAAATATAAGAACTAATAAAGACAAATTAGCAAGCACTTCCTATGATAATATACATTTAACTACTGGAAAGTAGTTTTGCATAAATTATGATTCAATTAATTTTTGCTCCATATTTGTGATGATGGTTTATTTGTCTTGTTCCATATTTTTGTGGTGATCGTTTATTTGTCTTGTTCACAGTATGTGTGTGTGTGTCAGTGTTTTATTTTTAATGTAGCTGTAATAAGTGAGGCAGCTACTAGTACATGTACCAATTTGTAGTCTTTGGTATGATTCAGCAAGGGTTCAAATTAGATGCTCTAATCACAAGGCTACTAGAGTGGTTTTACTTATGACGGTTTATTTCTCTTGTTCCATGTTCTTGTGGTGATGGTTTATTTGTCTTGTTCCATGTTCTTGTGGTGATGGTTTATTTGTCTTGTTCCATGTTCTTGTGGTGATGGTTTATTTATCTTGTTCCATGTTCTTGTGGTGATGGTTTATTTCTTGCTCCATGTTCTTGTGGTGATGGTTTATTTGTCTTGCTCCATGTTCTTGTGGTGATGTTTTATTTGTCTTGTTTCATGTTCTTGTGGTGATGGTTTATTTGTCTTGTTCCATGTTCTTGTGGTGATGGTTTATTTCTTGTTCCATGTTTTTATGGTGATGTTTTATTTGTCTTGCTCCATGTTTTTATGGTGATGTTTTATTTGTCTTGTTTTATGTTCTTGTGGTGATGGTTTATTTGTCTTGTTCCATGTTCTTGTGGTGATGATTTATCTCTTGTTCCATGTCCGTGTGGTGATGGTTTATTTCTTGTTCCATGTTCTTGTGGTCATGGTTTATTTGTCTTGCTCCATGTTCTTGTGATGATGGTTTATTTCTTGTTCCATGTCCGTGAGGTGATGGGGTTTTTTTTGTTCCATGTCCGTGTGATGATGGTTTATTACTTGTTCCATGTCCGTGTGGTGATGGCTTATTTCTTGTTCCATGTCCGTGTGGTGATGGTTTATTTCTTGTTCCATGTCCGTGTGGTGATGGTTTATTTCTTGTTCCATGTCCGTGTGGTGATGGTTTATTTCTCTTGTTCCATGTCCGTGTGGCGATAGTTTATTTCTTGTTCCATGTCCGTGTGGTGATGGTTTATTTCTTGTTCCATATCCGTGTGGTGATGGTTTATTTCTTGTTCCATGTCCGTGTGGTGATGGTTTAATTCTTGTTCCACGTTCTTGTGGTGATGATTTCTTGTTCTATGTTCTTGTCGTGATGGTTTATTTCTTGTTCAATGTCAGTGTTGTGATGGTTTTTGTCTTGTTCTATGTCCGTGGGGTGATGGTTTATTTCCTGTTCCAAGTTCTTGTGGTGATGGTTTATTTTTTGTTCCATGTCCGTGTGGTGATGGTTTACTTATTCCATGTCCGTGTGGTGATGGTTTTTTTCATGTTCCATGTTTAAGTGGCAATGGTTTATTTCTTGTTTCATGTCCGTGTGGTGATGGTTTATTTCTCTTGTTCCATGTCCGTTTGGCGATGGTTTATTTCTTGTTCCATGTCCGTGTGGTGTTTTTTTTATTTCTTGTTCCATGTCTGTGTGGTGATGGTCTATTTCTTGTTCCATGTCTGTGTGGTGATAGTTTATTTCTTGTTCCATGTTCTTGTGGTCATGGTTTATTTGTCTTGCTCCATGTTCTTGTGATGATGGTTTATTTCTTGTTCCATGTCCGTGAGATGATGGTTTATTTTTTGTTCCATGTCCGTGTGATGATGGTTTATTACTTGTTCCATGTCCGTGTGGTGATGGCTTATTTCTTGTTCCATGTCCGTGTGGTGATGGTTTATTTCTTATTCCAAGTTCTTGTGGTGATGGTTTATTTTTTGTTCCAAGTTCTTGTGGTGATGGTTTATTTCTTGTTCCATGTCCGTGTGGTGATGGTTTATTTCTTGTTCCATGTCCGTGTGGTGATGGTTTATTTCTCTTGTTCCATGTCCGTGTGGTGATGGTTTATTTCTTGTTCCATATCCGTGTGGTGATGGTTTATTTCTTGTTCCATGTCCGTGTGGTGATGGTTTAATTCTTGTTCCACGTTCTTGTGGTGATGATTTCTTGTTCTATGTTCTTGTGGTGATGGTTTATTTCTTGTTCAATGTCAGTGTTGTGATGGTTTATTTCTTGTTCTATTTCCGTGGGGTGATGGTTTATTTCCTGTTCCAAGTTCTTGTGGTGATGGTTTATTTTTTGTTCCATGTTCTAGTGGTGATAGTTTATTTCTTGTTCCATGTCCGTGTGGTGATGGTTTATTTCTTGTTCTATTTCCTTGGGGTGATGGTTTATTTCCTGTTCCAAGTTCTTGTGGTGATGGTTTATTTTTTGTTTCATGTTCTAGTGGTGATAGTTTATTTCTTGTTCCATGTCCGTGTGGTGATGGTTTACTTATTCCATGTCCGTGTGGTGATGGTTTTTTTCATGTTCCATGTTTTTGTGGCAATGGTTTATTTCTTGTTCCATGTCCGTGTGGTGTTTTTTTATATCTTGTTCCATGTCTGTGTGGTGATGGTCTATTTCGTGTTCCATGTCTGTGTGGTGATGGTTTATTTCTTGTTCCAAGTCAATGTGGTGATGGTTTATTTCTTGTTCCACGTTCTTGTGGTGATGATTTCTTGTTCCATGTCCGTGTGGTGATGGTTTATTTCTTGTTCTACTTTCTTGTGGTGATGATTTCTTGTTCCATGTTCTTGTGGTGATGGTTTATTTCTTGTTCCATGTCAGTGTTGTGATGGTTTATTTCTTGTTCCATGTCCGTGTGGCGATGGTTTATTTCTTGTTCCATGTCCGTGTGGTGATGGTTTATTACTTGTTTCAAGTTCTTGTGGTGATGGTTTATTTCTTGTTCATGTCCGTGTGGTGATGGTTTATTTCATGTTCTATGTTTCTGTGGCAATGGTTTTTATTTCTTGTTCCATGTTCTTGTAGTCATGGTTTATTTCTTATTCCAAGTTCTTGTGGTGATCGTTTATTTCTTGTTCCAAGTTCTTGTGGTGATCGTTTATTTATTGTTCCAAGTTCTTGTGGTGATGTTTTATTTCTTATTTCATGTCCATGTGGTGATAGTTTATTTCTTGTTCCATGTCGGTGTGGTGACGGTTTAATTGTTTCAAGTTCTTGTTGTGGTTTATTTTTTGTTCCATGTCAGAGTTGTCATAGTTTATTTCTTGTTCCAATTTCTTGTGGTGATGTTTTTTTTTTTTTGTTTCATGTTTTTGTGGCAACGGTTTATTTCTTATTCCATGTTCTTGTAGTCATGGTTTATTTCTTGTGGTCATGGTTTATTTCTTGTTCCAAGTTCTTGTGGTGATGGTTTATTGCTTGTTCCATGTTTTTATTGTGATGGTTGTTACTATTAATATTTTTGTTCTATAATCTTACTTTCTTAAGTCTTTCAATAATACTAATCTCTTTTACCCACTGTTACTTATCACATGCTTCCTCCTTACATTATTGCTAATAACAGTCACACATAAAGAGTTATTAAACACTATATTCTTTATATATGAATGAGACATGCCAACACAAATTTCCATAAATTCAATAAAAGTTCCTTATTGGCTTTGCAGTCCCCACCCCTAAACATTTCTGCCTTCCTCGTCTAAAATGCCTTTCCACATTTTCCTACAAACCAAATAATTATTACAGACCTTTTCTTCTAGATCCTAAGCATTTAAAGGGAGTAATGTGTGCACATACTTAAGTAGTTGTTCATTTCCATACTGTCAGTATGTGACTTAAATCCAAACTATCAAGAAGCAATGAATTCATATAGTACCTCTTGATCCCTAAAGTAATGACCTATCCAAGGTTTGTAGTTTTCACTGGTCGTTCCATTTTCCTTCACCCCTAACATGCCTTCATGAAACCATCAGTTTATATTTTATTACATTGGATAGGTTCTTGCAACTTACACAACCAACTCACTATAATTATAATTTCAATGAAATTCAATAACTGAAGTCATAATAATATATGGTCTAAATCTGTATGTCGCATGTCAGTCAGCAATTCATTACTCCCTCTTTACAATGCTTTTCACTGGAAACAATTCACCTGCATTAAAAGTCAGCAAACCTTATACTAAGTTAAGCTATAATAAGCCTATATTCTTTTAGTGAGCTTTAGTGATGCCTTAACAAGCCTGTATTCTAATAGCGAGCATGAGTGATGCTGTAATGCTGTATTCTAAAAGTGAGTCTAAGTGATGCTGTAATAAGGCTGTATTCTAAAAGTGAGTCTAAGTGATGCTGCAGTGAGGCTACATCCTAATAGTAAGATTGAGTGATACTGTAATAAGGCTGTTTTATAATAGTAAGCCTTAGTGATGCTGTAACAAGGCTGTATTCTAATAGTGAGCCTAGGTGATGCTGCAGTGAGGCTACATCCTAATAGTCAGCCTGAGTGATGCTGTAATAAGGCTGTATTCAAATAGTATACCTTAGTGATGCTGTAATAATGGCTGTATTCTAATAGTAAGCCATAGTAATGCTGTAAAAAGGTTGTATTCTAATAGTGAGCACGAGTGATGCTGTAACAAGGCTGAATGCCATAAAACAAAAGAACATAAGAAATACTGGTAACAACCATGGGGTATAAAAGTAAATAAATAATTGTTTTGAGATGTGATTTATTTTCAGCATTGATTTAGCAGTGGTCTACATATATGCAGACATGCCTACTCCAGAAAATGTTTTTGAACTTACTCCTTAACTCACAAGGGAGAAAACTCGCTAACACTGTGCAGATTAAAAAGGTATTGCCATTACTGAAAGCATTATTTACGGCAATATTCTGAAGACCACTGTTCCATCTTCCTTCAACTGGCTGATAGCAACCCAGGTTTCATTGATTCTATTTTCTCAGCCCCGAGTAGCCGAGTGGTCTAAAGTGCTGACTGTTACGGATCACTGCCATCTCACCTCTGTCTGCATGAGTTAGAGTCCAGACTCGGCTAACGTGGGTAAGTGAGAAACTTTGCCTGTAGCTTCTCGTGGGTCGGTGGTTCTTCCCAGGGTTCTTCCTCCACCATTAATACTGGTTGCCATGTATAGCCTATCTTGTGCTGAAAAATGGCGTTAAACCTACAACAACGACATTCCACAGACATGACTGAATATATGTGGACTAATATTGTGCCATTTCCAATTTCACATCTGCTGCAGTCACTTCCTCATGGAATACCGGAAATCTTTCAAAGAAATAATCCAAAGATGCCATTTTAGCTTCTAGTTGCAATGCTGGATCCTAAATTCCAGCATGCTTTAAAAAATCATCTTTAAGGGGCAACTTGTCTCTAATGTGTTTTGCTGATGTTTCAAAAAACTTTCTTGCCCATCATAAAACTCTTGGAGCCTCTGTCCACTCAAGTGGACCTCATCTTGCAATAAAGTCTGTTGCAGGCTGTCCAATCAAAATATCTTTATCCTCTTTCTGATTTTGCTTAACTGCAAACTGAGCATCTGTTAGACATAAATCATAGCTAATGGCTTTACAAACTTCACAAGAATGGCTTTAAAAATCTTTTCAAGACTTCTCTTAAGCACATGTATTAAAATTGCGTCACAATATAGCTCTTTATTAACTTCATCAAATGGTTTCAGAGCATCTACCAAAAAATAGACATACAAGGCGATTGGTTGAAGAGAAGGTGTGTCTCAGCTTACTTACTCTTTCTTTTAAAGATTTGGATGATGCAGACTTTTCTTGCTCTTTAAAAAAAAATCATGAAGATGGTCCCAGTTTTCCAGAATTCTTGGTAAGTACCTGTTTGTTGATGCTTAGCAATCTAGTTGAAGCATGTTTAAGAATTTTATTTGCTTTTGTATCATGTAGAATCTGCATATCTTTGAACACTGCCTGCTGTTAACTGCTTTTGTCCAAATAATTATATACATCAAAAGCTGAACAACATTAAGTGGCAAACATGCAGCACCCTTTTCTGCCACTTTATGTATCAAGTGACACACACAGCCTTAAAGATATAAACTGGGTTGCTCTTTAATCATAAACTCATAGACTCATCTGTCCTTCCCAACCATCACAGGGGCATTATCAGACCCAAGAGCCAAGCAATTCTTCCAAGAAATGTCATGAACTTGTAATTTTTTCTGTATCAAACTGAATATTTCTTCACCTGCTGTGGAGCTTTCACAAACAGGGATTGAAAGAATGTATGATGTATCTAATAACGAGTGTCACATTCGTTCAGCTATTGGGGTATTTTCAATGCGTTTGAAGTGTAAGCATTACCACCTGCCTTTGTCAAGCGATTAAGTAAGTCTCCAGAAACACAGTTCTGGGTCCAATTTTGTAACTTGCAGGTTAAACAGGGCATGTTCTAATCGCCATGTAGAAAGATAAACGAGGAGTACTGACAGCTCAATTTATTGGGTCAGTCAACAATATCCAATTTGAATTCAGCCATAGGGTGCGCCTAAATCTTAGATTCAAAAGATATTAGGAACATAAGCCAAAAATTTGCTGGGCAGATTGGAGTGCATCTCGCTGTCACGAATTATACTCTGCGATGCCATTTATAAATAAATTGGCAGGAGATGTAGGACGAAGAATTGTGAACAAAGAATGGAAAGCTTTAGAAGGAAGCTTTTGGGGGACAACTTCCAGTTAAAGGTAGAGTCGCGAGTCTCTAAGAGAGACATATGTCAGACTGTCGATACAGTCCAAGTCTGCAAATTGGTTTTGGATAGACAAAGGAAAAAGAGGAAGAAAGTAGTCTGGGAGGAGCGGAAAAAGGAGTAGGAGAAGGAACCTAGAGGGAATATGGGGAGATGAAGAAGAATCAGGAGACGAGTTAAAACATAGGACAGGGCGAAAACTCTCACACTAGAAATCATATGATGAGATAGTCTCAAAGGGGTCGAGCGAAAGAGGCACATTTGAGAAATTTGAGTGATTGACTATTATTTGTTAATTAAATTGTTGTTATTCAATTTCACCCTTTGTACCTTTTATCATATTAACCATCGGCATTACTGACTGAGGGCTCGGAGCTGTACACCAAACATTCACTAACCAAAACTTCTAAAACATAATCGAGTCTGGGTGGGTCTTCTGCCATAATCTAAATAAATATTGGAAGCACCCCACCCCAATTCCCTACAACAAAAATAATACATAGGCGGATGACAAACCCATAACAAAGAGGAAAGATCTTTAAGTTTCCTTGATCAGTACTTCCATCTGTAGAAACAGTGAATGGGCAATTCCGCATTCTTTCAACTAATTTTAATATAGTATTAGCCATATTTCTTTAACAAAAGCAGTTCCTTTTGATCTACCACTGGAAATTGTTTAGCAATGTCCGAGTCACTAAACATAATTTTAAAAGCCTTTGAAAATGTATCAAGTGCACTCATAGGCAGACTGAGTTCAGTAATAATGTCTACTAACATTAACTTCAGCTCTAATTACATCAGACTTAGGCATAGACTATTAAGTCGCACTAGATCCAGCCCACAGGAGTTTTTAACAAAGAAAATTTTGAGTCTAACCTGTTATATTGTTACAGGTTAAACTCAAAATTTTCTTTGTAATTATCCCATGATCCAGCCGATAATAAAACAATCCAACAATTTGCATTGAGCGTTTAACTTCTTTTGAAGGTCAGAATGCCATTTTCCTAAAACGTGTCTGCGAATATCGAACATCATCCCAGACTTCATTGAAAATTCACAATTACAGATATTGCAGAATGCATTTGTGTCTGCATTTTTTTCCCAGCTTTATGAATTCATACTCCTGTGTGTATTCTTTACAAAAACATTATGAGTGTCTTTTTGATTAAGTTTTGAATCACTTTCATTGTTATCCTTTTGCTTTTCAGAAGTCATGAAATTTTTATCCAGAATCAAAAACAACTCAATGAAAACACAATGTAAAGAATCTGTGAATGTAGATATTTGTATTAGAACCACCTCAGAACACCTGCGTTTGCAATGGCTATTTTAAACCATTGTGCATGCATACATTTGATAATTTCCTGTTCTGGTTGGTGAAAGCAAATGTTATGACATGGATTTTTTTATCCAGAATTTTGGGGATTTGCAACACTAAATGCGTATTGACACAAAGGCAAATTTGAGCATTTTGTGGGATTAATATGCAAAATGCGGGACAGTAGGCAAGTCTGTATATGAAAGTAGCATGTCCAAATAGAAAACAGCTTCACTAATTGCACATTCCAGCCTCAATAGCACCAACTACAAGGTCCCTGCCCAATTGCATTAATCTGTCTCAATATCAATGAATGAGGATGGTTATCAATGAGGATCTGGAGATGACACTGTCTTATGAAATTTAAAGAGACTGTGTTGATTTTAGCAAGAAAGTAAATAGAAATACAAACACAGCAGCAGCTTTACATCAGTGTAACTGTAAGTTTATAGCACACTGATTGCCATATAAAATGACTTGTTATTAGTGATGTACAGTTGGAGGGGGATACAAATTATTTTTGAAGACATATGAATGTACCAAATCTTATACGAGTAACAGGTAATCTTATCTTAAAACAATAGTTATGAAAAGAAATTAATTCACATGCAGTTTCCTTCAATCTTTATTTAATATGTTCAATGCAGTGTTACTACACACCCTATGGCCATGACATGTAAACATGACACAGGCAAACTTTTGATTTGACAAAGAAACAAGGAAATTAAGCATGCTTTAAAAAAATTAAATTAACAAAGAACTTTACAAAAAAATGGAAATGACATAAATTATTTGCAATAAAACAATATGAATCTTTTGCAACAGGAACTACTAATTTTCCAATTTCTAGAATAGTTCTAATACATAAAATAATAAAGGACATATGAAAAGTAGTGGATAAACTTTCTCTCTCAAAATCTGACTCCAGAAAATGAAGTAGTACTGAACTGTCAATCACAAAAAAAATCCCAAAGTTACAGCTTCTCACACACAACCATTCCATGGCTTCTCACACGAACTGTCAATCAAAAAAAACCCCCAAAGTTACAGCTTCTCACACACAACTATACCATGGCTTCTCACATGAAATAAGGCTATGGCTTAACACACAAAACAAATCCATGCCTTCATACACAATACATACATACAGCTTTTCACATTAAACAAAGTCCTGGGTTCTCACATCAAATCATGCTGTGGCTTTTCACTCAAAAAACATTATGGCTTCTCACACAAATAAAAAGTCTTAGAGTCAATGGTTAAACAAATTCAGTGAATTACATTTATACTTTTCCTGTGGTATATTCTACAAGAAAAATACTACAAAGTATGTTATGCTAATCTACTTTTATAGACTTGAATATCAGTCCTCAAAATGGATATGCTATAAGGTTGGCAATTACTGTATTTTGATGTGTATATTGCATAACCCAGAATGAAGGGATGAAACTTAGCTCTGCCATTTAACACAGATGTGAAATAATACATTTGAAAAAATCTTGATAATTTCACTCCACTTCCTTATGTGACAATCTGCAATTTTGGATAGTGACTAAACAAAGTGGAAATAATGAGAGCATATCTTTTAGATTTTATGGATGGTCCTTATTAGGGATGCATTAAATCCCTCAACTTGCTTATCATGGTCATCGCTCTCAGAAAGTCACTCTATGTTGTCTTTGTCATCGTTTCTAGGCTGCTCAATAATAGCTCTCATCTTTGTTTTTGCTCTGCGTTCATACTCAAGACATTTCTTAATGGCCCATACTGATACTTAAACTACCTGTTCAGATTCAAGTCGACTACAAGATGCTATATGAAAGTTCAGGTCAAGTATTGATACTTATTTGGATCAGCATGATGTCTATAAAACATATCTATATTTCAAAGCTAGAATGTATCAAAACAATGCACTGTAATCATGTCTGACACATCAAAGCCTCAACCAATTACATACAAAAATACCATGATGAGTTTAATTGTCAATTAAACAAAAATGTATCATGTAATATGACAAATAAAACAAAGAGCAAAGTTTATTTTCTGAAGAGAGGTAAATAAAATGTAAATTGATCTATTATGATTAGCATATTGAGCTTTGGCTTGTGTCAATTACCTTGAAAATACCACACTTAATTAAAGGTAGCATTGATCATTTTACATTCACAAAAGAAATATCCAAATACTATGATTTTAGATAAGAAATGAAACTAAGAAATGATCCTCCTCCCAAAAAATTAGTCTTTATCAATCTACACAGATTTGTCAGTATTACCATAACAGACAAACCAGTCATTAAAAAGATGCACCATAAATATGCCTCTGTACAATGTCATGGAACAAAATGCTACATAGTGATGTCAAATGAAATGAGTTTTATTAACATAAGCAATCATTAAACAAAGGACAATCATTGTTTGTAAGGGTTAATGAATTTTTTAATAAGGCTAATACTGGCAAACAACCTTGTTACAACACAATGTGCAAGTGTGAGTGTGTGAGTTAGATTTTTAATGGGGCTTTAACAATTTTAGTTGTACAGCTATGATGTGTAAGTTTATAGTGACAGACATCAATCCACAGTCATGCAGCATCATATCCACCCAGTCACATTATCCTGGCACCAGGTCAACCAGTCCTAACACTTAATGTTGAGTGCCAATGTGGCTGCTGCTTGTAACATTTTTAAAAGTCTTGGATATGACTTGGCCAGGGTTCAAACCCACAACCTCCTGCACCTTGGGCAGATGCTCTAACCACTTAGCTGATGATAATACAATGTGCAACGGATGTTATATTTATCAACAAGCAAATGTGACAAGTGTACGCAGCTAAAGTCTCTTTATCCTATTGTCGGAGTGACCCTTTATTAAAAAAAAAAACTTTATTATTTTTTCTTCTATAGCATGCACACATCTCCTAAGAAGAGTTTAAAAATAAGTTATACACACCAAAACAGTTTTTGTCTACCCTTTGTTTAATTGTCCTTATCTAGGAACTAGCATGATAGAGCTCACTGACTCTGGGCAGAATTGATCATTATGTTCTCCTTTGAGTTAGAAAAATTGTGACCTTCACCTTTTGACCTCAAATCAATAAATATCTTTCTATTAGTGATAGTGACCTTAACCTTTGACCTTTTCACCATAAAATCAGTAAGTATTTTTCCTTATCAAAATTGCAAGCCATCCATGAAATTTTGCCAAATGAAGTATCACAAACTAAAGTTCATCTGCATATTGTATGTATGTATGTATGTATGTATGTATGTATGTATGTATGTATGTATGTATGTATGTATGTATGTATGTATGTATGTATGTATGTATGTATGTATGTATGTATGTATGTATCTATGTATGTATCTATGTATGCATGTATTGATCATTCACCTTACTCTTGACCTTATTGTTCTCAAATAAACTTATTTCTTACTTACTAATCATAGGCCAGCTGCAAAGTAAGTATCAAGACCCTATATTATGCTGAAACCATTTTGACCATAACTTTTGACCATTTTGACCATAACCTTTGACCATTTTGACTATAACCTTTGACCATTTTGACACAACAAGAAATTAGTAATGAGCTGCATACTACTTTGATAATAAAATCATTTACTGAGCTAAAAATACTGTAGAAAACTCTGTACCATGGATAGACATACACAAAGATGGACATGCACATTGATGCCAAAGTTATCAATGTATAGAGCTACTGCCAAGGTGGATTTGTCAAAAAATGATAGGTTTTTTTCTATATACCATGTGTAGGCAATCCACAAAGTATGATTATAGTATGTGATCAGGATTTTATTATTTTTCTTCTTTCAGTGAACTTGACCTTTGATCTTTTAAAATCCAAATCTGATGGGCTTCCTCTTACTCCAGTGTAAGCTATCCTAAGAGTTTGGTCAAGGTCAGTGATCTATAATTAATGTTACTGTCCTAAGCAAAGCAGATAGTAATCAAATCATCATATGTTCTGCCCCAAGGTGGGTGTATAGAAGTTTTACCAATAGCAGCTATATAATCTGTAGAGAAAACCATGACTACCACCAAAAAGCATAAAAACAAAGCTGTTGTAAAGGGATACTATGCCATGTTTATCATTCATAGGAAAGACAATAAAAACATTGTATTAAAAGTGGATGTGAACAACTTTCTCCAATGTTATCACATTGTACCAAAAGTGATTGTGAACATCAGTGTCTAAAGTTTTCAATTTGAAACTAAAATGTCTATCAACATCCTTCTCTAATGCAATCACATTGTACCTAAAGTGACTGTGAACATCCTCTCTAATCCTACCACATAAAAAGTGAATCTGTGAAGAGTCTTCTTTAATGTTGTTGTCGTCGTTGGGCTTAACACCATTTTTCAGCACATGATAGGCTATTCATGGTGGCCAGTATTAATGGTGGAGGAAGAAACTGGGAAATCACCGGAAAGAACCACCGACCCACGAGAAGCTACTAGCAAGCTTTCTCACATATCCACATTCGACAAATCCTAGACCAGAACCCACAGAGGTGAGATGGCAGTGATCTGTAACGGACATCGCTTTTGACCACTCAGCCACTCGGCTCGGGGCCCCTCTTCTTTAATGTTTTCACATTGTACCAAAAGTGAATGTGAACAGCCTTCTCTATGTTATTACCTAAAGGACAAATATTAATTACTAAATATGTTGCAATTATATATAAGAGCTGCTCATTTAAACATACATGGTACCCAGGGAAGGCAGTTTTTTTTTTATAAAAAACATATGCCAGAATACTTTAAGTACAAACTGAAATAATAAGAAAATTCTAAATTATCATCTTTGGGTGAGTCCCCCACTTTAAAAGTGCCTATGCTGGGTCTTATGTATGTTTCAATGGAACAGCCCTAAGAATTTATGCATTATTTGTCAGTTTGCCTAATGCTGACATTTTAGCAAGACATTTCTTTGTATGTGACATATAAACATTAAATCAATTTTCCTTGGAAACCAAGCACCAGGCAGAATTTCTAGCTTTCTGTATTGGTTCTGGAAAGTTTTCATGGCATTTTTTACCAAAAAAGGCCAATTTCTTTAATATTTTTTAAATCTCTGACTATTCAAAAATGACGTCTTAAAACAGCAACATAATGCTATTATGTTTTTTTACATATGGTCCTCCAGAAACACCTGGAAGCATTTACAAAACATTTATTTTCAAATTAAATGTCATACATTTGCAATTGTTTAAGGAAAGTAATAGTACATTAAATGCATTCTTACATTATTTAAAACAACGGCATACCTTTTTTTATTATAATGAAATGAAAAGCATGTACATGTATATTATCATTTAGATTACCCTGCAAATGTGCTATTTTTAAATCAACCTTTAATAATGTTGTTTTTGTAGAAATCTTATTTGATGATATATTTCAGAAGCTCTAGAAAATAAATTCATAAATTTTCTGACATAAAACATGTTGTCACTGAGTGAACGTATTATTAATTGTGCCTAAAAATGCTGAATTTTAGTTTGGTATCCTCTACCGTGCTAAGAAATGTTTTAAGTAAACGTGAAAACTTAAATTTTTTTAAATACCATTTTTGAATGAAAACAAAATAATCTTAGATTGTTTTGAAAATCTATAATATCCAAACATTAGTTCTTGCTGAAGATAGAATGAAATTACAAAAAAAGCTTCAATTAAAAAACAATCATATATTATAAAAACAATTGTAAGCAAAATAATACAGGAGAAAGACACCAGGGAGCACTGGTTTTAAACATTAAAGAAGATATGATTATATATGACTGTGCATGAAAAAAATCACTATTATGGAAAAATTGCAATTATTTGGCATGATTATTGATAATTTATAAATAAAATCTCCCTTTCACTCTCTCTTTTGTTCTCTCTCTCTCTCTCACAGTTTCTGCCTGATGTTTATCACAGGTTTAAATGTCAGACCACACAATAACTTTCTTGTTTTTGTCTGCACTAAGAATGTATTGACCCGATGGATGCCATGAAACTGCAATGACCGCATGACTGAAATGAGAGAAAAGAATAATAAAGATTTTATACTTCAACATTATTATTTTTTACATCTCAATTAAAATAAGTCTGATTTAAAAAAAATATCTATTTTTATGGATTTCGACATACCCAGAAATTACAAATGCCAAATAACATTAAATTTGTGCCATGTTTGGTAGTGCATTGTGAAAGTTTTTGTAGAGAAGGTTAATTTTTCTTTTAGCTAAAGTTTTATAATGTCCAGATTTTACAATACTGTGAACAAGATTTCAGATCAACTGCAAGCCAATGAAGAAAACAGTTAATAAAATACATTTATTCTGTAGTAATTCAAGCAAGCATTTTATGATAGGAAACATCAGAGATTTTTCAATGTATATACAGTACAGCCTATGTTTACCAGCCACCATGAAAAAAGGAACATTTCCGAGTTTGCATTGTAGGCATCTGCATAATGGAGGTAGAATACATATCAACAAAATAAAAAACACCGTAAAGTTATTGTCAGGCTCGATCTGAGAGTTGTCTTTTTAAAAGGATATAAGGTTTATGCAATAATACACTGTATGTAATATACAGGCCAAAGAAAATATGACCAACTAAGCCAGATAGAAATTTAAATTTCTCAAAACATAAATGTACTATTAATGCTTAAATTTAAAACCAAACTTTTTAAGTAGTAAAAAAAATCTAAATGATAAAAAAATTTCTTTTTATATGTTCATAACAATGTGACTTTTGTACATTCATAACATAATAACATGACTGTTGTACAATCATAACACATTAACCTGACTGTTGTACAATCATAACACAATAACCTGACTGTTGTACAATCATAAAACAATAACCTGACTGTTGTATAACTATAACCTAATAACCTGACTTGAATAACCATAACAAAATAACCTGACTGTTGTACAATCATAACACAATAGCCTGACTGTTGTACAATCATAAAACAATAACCTGACTGTTGTATAACTATAACCTAATAACCTGACTTGAATAACCATAACACAATAACCTGACTGTTGTATAACCATAACAAAATAAACTGACTGTTGCATAACCATAAAAAAACAACCTGATTGTTCTATAACCAAACAAAATAACCTGACTGTTGTATAACCATAACATAAAAACCCTGACTGTTGTATAACCATGACACAATAACCATTGTTGTATAACCATAAAATAACCTGACCTTTGTATAACCATGACACAATAACCATTGTTGTATAACCATAACACAATAACCTGACTGTTGTATAACCATAACACAATAACCTGATTGTTGTATAACCATAACACAACAACCTCATTGTTGTATAAATATAACAAAATAAACTGGCTGTTGTATAACCATAAAACAACCTGATTGTTACATTACCAAAAGAATGACCTTTTTGTTGTTTAACCATAACACAAAAATCCTGACTGTTGTATCTTTACACAATAACCAGGCTTAAATAACCATAATACAATAACCATGATTGTTGTATAACAACAACACAGCAACCTGACTGATGAATAACCAAACACAATAATCTGACTGTTGAATAACCATAACATAATAACCATGACTGTTGAATAACTATAACAAAATAACCTGACTGTTGAATAACCATAACAGAATAACCTGACTGTTGAATAACCATAACAATAATCTTGTATAAACATAACACAACAACCTGACTGCTGTGTAACCATAACACAATAGCCCTGACTGTTGTATAACCATAACAAAATAACACGACTTGTATAACCATAACACACTAACCCTGGAGTCAAATTAAAAAGATCTATAGCTGAAATCAATTTTAAAAAGGGAATTACTAGCCATTTTCTATAAATTTTCTGCAATATTAATTTTGGCAGTAGTGAAAAGATTTGAATAATTGTCCATGTGGAAATTTGGAATGTAGGGATACCCCCACTTTAACTCTCTCTTTCATCAATTTCAGTGGTACCAATATTACATGGCTTGAAAACATTATGTTGATTTGCAGAGGAAATTTGTTTGTTGTCATCTGTCTCAAAAAAAAAACTTTTAAAAGTTTGAATTAAATAATCTCTTCCAAAATAAATGATATAATCTTTTGTTGTGGTCTTCAAACATTATGACCTTGTCTTGTATTGTTATGATTGGCTGAGCAAGTAATCACTCTGAAGGCTACATTACTAGTCCTTGCTATGGATGACGTACATCTAATTGGATGAGCTTCTTCCCATATGTGACACATGATTTTGTATCCAATACACATGATTTTGTATCCAACACACATGATTTTGTATCCAATTCACATGATTTTGTATCCAATTCAAGATTTTGTATCCAATTCACATGATTTTGTATCCAATACACATGATTTTGTATCCAATTCACATGCTTTTTGTATCTAATACACATGATTTTGTATCTAATACACATGATTTTGTATTCAATACACAATTTTGTATCCAATATACACGATTTTGTATCCAATTCTTACGAAAACTTGATTTATCAGTTAATATCATTTAATAC
Source organism: Potamilus streckersoni (assembly GCA_016746295.1). Taxonomy (NCBI): domain Eukaryota; kingdom Metazoa; phylum Mollusca; class Bivalvia; order Unionida; family Unionidae; genus Potamilus; species Potamilus streckersoni. The sequence goes on along the minus strand of JAEAOA010000647.1, from coordinate 62,041 downwards.
TGTCCAATCACAAATTTTCATGGGGTACTATTTTTTTCTGAAATTCATTTTTTTTCTGAATGACAAATTTTAAAGGGGCCCCGAGTGGCCGAGTGGTCTAAAGCACTGTCCGTTACGGATCACTGCCATCTCACCTCTGTCTGCGTGAGTTCGAGTCTAGGATTCGGCAAATGTGGATATGTGACAAAGCTTGCCAGTAGCTTCTTGTGGGTCGGTGGTTCTTTCCGGTGATTTCCAGGTTTCTTCCTCCACTATTAATACTTGCTGCCATGTATAGCCTATTGTGTGCTGAAAAATGGCGTTAAGCCCCACAACAACAAATTTAAAGACTCAGTGAAAAAATTCTGCCACTTATAATAAAGCCCCTCTCTACATCTTTTATAACCAGGCTTCATTTCTATAGATCATCAAAGTTATTTGATTTCAATATTATTTCTGCCATTATTGGCTTTTACATATGTCTGTTTTATATTTATTCTTTAAACGCAAGAATTGTTATGCATTTTATATTGCTTCAATGCAACTGTCCTTTCAGCGTTAATCGGCTTCACTTATAATGTTTTAAGTAAAGTCAACTTCAACAGTTGGTCCTTACATGATTCTGGCTTAAACAAAGAAGTGGTTCCATTCTCTTTCCAAGCAGTTAGCTTCTTCGGACTTTGATATGCTCTTAACACATCAAATGTTGACAGTGCTTGCCAAAAGCCAGTTGGTCAAATGTTTGGCTGCCATGTGGAATGATGACATCATCCAAATGGATGGGGATAGGAGTTGATTTTTAATACTAATAAGCCACCATGTTAACACTAGTGGAATAAAGTAGTCGGGTGTGAACCAATGAGATTACAATCTACTGCTTTCCTATACTGAACAGGTTGGTTCTGTAATTCCTATTTTACTAGTATAAAATGTAAGGATGGCAATGTTGGCCATTCCAACATATAGGAAACAGTAATTAGCCAAGCCTTTGTGCCCAGGACTGGTGTAACAAAGTTTGGGTCTGTTGACATTCTGCTTTGACACTGAGTCTATCATAAGCTGATCCCAATGAGTGTATTGTATGAAACTGTTAAATGGAAACTTGGATTGTCATTGAGGACATCACTTTAGAAAACCCCAAAGATGAATAAAAAAAAGTCGGAATACTTGTTCTGCTTGTCTGAAATCAGTCACTAGAGTGAAGTTATCCAGGCAAAATGAGATATCTATTTCTGTGCAAGTTCATCCACCACCAATGACAGACTTTCCAAAATGGCATCATTATGATTTGATCCAAAGAGCGACACACTCATTTGTTAGTCTGAAAAAGTAGGAGAATTACTAATGAAGCCCTCTGTGCTCACAGCCTTAGCAATTGTGATTGCCAGAAGATGTGTTGGCAGAGGTATCACCAATGAAATTTCACAATGCCTTTGTAATGCAAACTTTAATGGTTGCCATTTGAAAGAGTCATTGCAATGGTTAAGATTGAGTCTTTATTTGGACTGAGTAATCATTGTTATAAGTGCTCAATAAAGTGACCAGGGACTAAAATGTCTACTGCTGTAAAAAGCAACACTAAGCCAGTGAATGAATACACTAGTGGATGGATTACTCCAAAAAGGCTTAGAAAATACCATTGCATGAATTCAAGTCTCCTTCCAAGGGAACATATTCTTCTTACTTGAAACATACAGTCTGCTGAATCTTACAAGGGTACAGGTCTATGATGTTCTTGTTGAGACTAAGAATGAAAAGAGAATTGTAAAATCATGTCTTACTCAAAGTAAAACATGTCTGTTGTTTGTGGCCTACTGTAGATGAATCACAGATCTTTTGAAAGCTGGACAGCATTAGGACCTGTTGATGTATTCCATCACAAACCCAAGAACATAACAGAGCTGACTGAATGTGTTTAGCTTGAGGATCAACCGATAAGAACTGTGTTGTAGCTGAAAAAGCTGTGGCCAAAGGCTTAGTATGTGTGCTGAACATAATACCGTTAATTCTAATGTTACTAAGCATAGTTTCTTGGGTGGCCATGATAGTGACTGAAGAGACATCCTTTGAAAACAGAGGACCTAAGGTGGACATCATATACCAGAAGTGTTTTGAGGTACTATTGCAGTTAAGACTGATCCATGAAGGTGTATATAAAAACGGTACATTTTCCACATGAAGTGCCTAGCAGCACTATGTGAGTTAGAATAATCACTGGTTTTATCAAGTGGGTTCGTTGGTATAACTTCGCTTAACTTGGCATCATACTTAGGAAGAGCTTGGCAGTATTATGCAAGTCACAGAACCGGACAAGTTTATATTCTGGTGGCTGATACTGAATGATCAATTGAGGTTATGACCCACTGTGACTGGTTATATGACCATGTTCATCCATGAAGGAACATAGTCATCTTGTCTGCCATAATGCAGTCCAATCCCTGGGGTTGGGATGGGAAATGGGATATTAATCTATGTATCTGGTCCATAAATTGTGATGTGTGAGACTATTGAAGCTTGTTGCTACACTCCATCTTGCTGGCCAGGAATGATACAGCACAAATACTTGTGTGCAAGCAATGTTTTTGTCCCTCAAGCTATGACTGACTTCTATCCATAACAGATAAGTCTGATATGTATTGAAGGAAACACAACCAAAGAAATGTGTACATGTTAAGTGGTTGTCAGAAAGGTCTGCCCATGATCAAAATCTGCAAGACAAAATAGATCAGACCATATATTCATTTAGTGGAGTGAGTGTCCTGCATTGAACTTATAAGAAACTGTTCAGGGTTACCCACTATGACAAACACCTGTAGAGGAAAAATATTATCTGCAGTATTAGTACATGTGGGTGCTAAATAAACAATTCAAGTTATAAATAACCTATAGGCATGCAAAAAATTGACTGCCTGTGCAGATAGAATTGCTTGAGCATTATATTACTTCCATGTACAAACTGGAAAGTGAAAGAAAAATCAATTCACGCAACAATCAATTCACGGAAGGCTAATTATAGTATCCCTGCACAAGATGGATGCTACTGAGTAAACCATGCAGAGAAAAACAGACCTGTACTTATCCAACCAGACTGGAAGCTATACAGTAATATCAACAAGTTTTCTATATTATACACAAAAGCCTGCAAATAAAATAGGAACTAAAAGCACCTTAATGAGGCAATTCAGCTGTAGGAATAGGCTCAATGATGTTATATACAGGTAAAATTAATAAAGTGTGATGTATACAGCTATAAAGAGTTATAATGTAATGATGCATGAATATATAATGTCAATTCACAATACTACCTGTAGGGAGGCTCTTAATGATGGGCTGTACAGGAAATTTCAGTGAAGTTTGGTGCCCAGATGCTAAATGCATTGGTATAGAAAACTTACCTGTATGTATCCAATTGTATTGAAAAATATGACATGCCATTAAGTTTTCTATAGCCCACTAAAGATCTGCACAGATATAAATTACAACTATGGCAAGAACTATTTTGAAGTTGCAAAGGCTATCCATGCAAATATGTACATATTATCAAGTGACTACAAAGTGATTTAACTGTAATGGCAGAACACTGTTGCCACAAGAAAATAGAAAAGTTGGAAAAATAGAATGAGTATACTTCCTTTCGAAGTGAAGACTCCTCCAACTTGCAAAACTTAATGTAGAACTTACAGAAACTTGGTAGTGGTCTTTTGCAAGGTACCTCTTGATGAGAATATGCTACTTAGCATGAGATGTTCATGGGATTTGGCACCAATCTCTATACCAAGAGGAGATCATTCTGACCAAGTGCCAACTTGGTGAGCTGATAGTGTTCAACTCTTTCACTAAATGTTTTTAACCTGAGAGGGCTGGATTTGCAAGGTACTAATAGTTCTACTGTATTTTGATTGGGTAACATATTCAAAGAAGAAATGATTTTGAGTAAAATACCATGTACATATACATAACAGATTATTAGCTTAGTGTCTGTTAACTGCATCTGCTTCCTTCGATGCTGAGTGTAAGTAATTTATCTTCATAGATATTTGATTTATCCTCATACTGGAGGTAGCATTTTCTCTGCCATTGAATCAGCCCAGCCTTTGTTTGTTGTTCTCAGTTTTATTTTTTTGTATTCTTCATCTCGTGTATTTGTTGAGGTTAATCCATAAAATTAAATACTTCAAAATATAAAAAAAACTTTGATTAGCAAAATCACAAATTAAACAACAGACAAAAATTTCTTTTTCTCAAAACAATGAAAAATGAGACCCATGAAAGCAATTGATACTATGGTATAACAGATGTTGGTTTAGTCAGCAAGATATATATACAGTAATAAAGTCATCTTACAACCTGGATATCTTGTTACAACTTAAGAGACCACAAGCTGGTATAGCAGTATCAGACTACAATGTGTTAATTGTTCAAGAGGCCACAACTTGGCCTACAGACCACATATATTTTTAAACAGGACTTTTTGACTTTGTTTAATAGGTAATAGGTAAATTTGATTAATATTAATCATAATGTTGTTGGATGAGTTTAATAAGGAACAAGATCTACACACATTAATGAGGTAATCATATTATGACAGTTTTTACAATTCTGGTAACTAAATTTCATTCAGATTTTGTTCAGATGTTGTAAATAAACTTCAGTATCATTTTGATCATTAACAGAGTCTATCATAAGTGAGATTTGTTGTTCATTAATAGATTCTATGGTCAGTGAGATCAACATATATTTAATGGGGAGGCCTGCCCTTGATAGGCAAAGTTTGTACATGTCTAGAGACATTGTATTTTGATAAAACTTGGTAACTAAGTTTTCATCATCAAGAACTGTTTGTGCCTTATCACGAATTCCATTCACATTTAATTATTCCTTCTTTTGGAAACCATTTTTATTAAAGAACAGAAGAAAATAAAAAAATCAGCATGCTATAAGGAATGGGCAATAGATAACATAGGATTATGTTCCTACAAAACTACATAAGCCTGCTGAGTGAAATGATCAAGTGTTAAGTTTTGCAAGCTAGGTGAGCAACATCAGGCGTACTTGGGCCTCTTGCTAGTTTGTTACAGTATTTGTTTAACAACTGAGAGAATGTAGTTAGCCGGTTTGAAATGAATTGTTGCAGCTATTGTTTGCATTTTGATAACTGATACTGAAGTAGAAGATTCTTACTTGTGCTCTTTGAGGACTTTCTCCACCTTCTTCTTCTCTATATTCCAGATGAACACTGATCCATCTGCTGACCCAGCCATGGCATAGCTAGCATCAGGACTAAATAAATGAAAAAAATTAATAAACATATTAATGAAAACTGAGGGTAAAAAAAACCCTTGGTGTTAGAACTGGGGGCAGTGTTTCCCTTTATGCACAGTTGTGTGAAAGGGTGCACATTAGAAAAAATTGATACACACACATTTTTTATTAGACCCCAGTTCTGACACCAAAGTTTTTTTTAAACCTCAGTTTTACACCCCTGATGGAACACACTGTGGGGGTCAAATAAAAAATGTGGGGGTAAAAAATGTACTGGCAAATTTTTATTTGATCCATACTTTTTCAGCTAAAATACGATCTTACAACTTGCACAACATACTCTCACTCTTTCTTTCTTTCTAAATACAAATAAACCAACATCCATTCAAAGGATAAATTTATTATTTCCTTTGAGTTTAAAATCATACTTTTAAGTCTCTTTATAATTTTTTGTAGCAATATAATAGACCAATACATTACATATAAGCCAATACACAAATCCATATGCACTTCCATCCAATTTCTTCACAACTAGTTATTAGACAATATGTGAACCCTAAAAAGTGAGAAAACTGGACATTCCAGTTTCAAAATGCTAACAAGCCAAGCAGGGTATAAAAATGTTATATACAAACCTGAATACAGCTCTAGACCAATCACATGACACTCGAAAAGATTCCGCACTGAAAAAGAATTATTAACCATGTTATTTAATGTGGAACTTAACTGCCCTGTATAAACAGATCTGAACCCCTGTATAGAAAAATTGAGTTTAATGAAACTAAAACAACAACTGGACTATAATGTATTAAAAAAAAAGAACTCTACTAAAAGTGATTTGTTTTGGAAACCAAACTGTACAATATTCCCCATCCTACCATCAAAATTATTGTCAATCTGTGACTCGGTACTTGATAGAAAGAATAAACAAATATAGGAAGGAAAATGTAAAGTTTTTCTGACTGGGGAAGAATGATAGAGACTGTTCTTCATCATCAATATTGACCCATGCCTTGACATTATAGTCATTCATGGTGGAAGGGGTGAAAGATATTCTGAAGTAACACTCAATATATCGCCTCGGTGGCAGCCTTAAAACCAAACTGTCCTCTTCATGATCAGATCAGATGTATGGCTGTTGCACTGAACTATCTTCACATTCACTGTGAATAATCTTGGTCCTTTAAAATAAACCATATAATGTGGGAATAAGAATGCAGTGCCATCATCCCTAAATGTTGTTGTTGTTGTTGTTGTAGTAGGGTTTAAAGCCATTTTTCAGCAGACTATACATGGCGACCAGTATTAATGGTGGTGGAAGAACCTTGGAAAACCCAGCAAAGAACCACTGACCCACGAGAAGCTACTGGAAAGCTTCCTCATTTACCCATATTAGCTGAGTCTAGACTCGAACTCATGTAGACAGAGGTGAGATGGCAGTGATCCATAATGGTCACCACTTTAGACCACTCGGCCACTCTGGGCTCCCTCATCCCTAAACAACCCACTGTTAATATCCTGCATGTAAGCAGCAAAAATAGGGAGAACAGGCTCTGCCTGGTGATTTTGTTACACATTGTCAGAGAATGGTCAGCCCAGTTAAGCTGGTCTGTTTGGCTTTGGCGCGGATCAGGCTGGAAGCTTGGCTGGACAGAAAGATTCTCACCATACCCATCTACCTGTGTTTCTGCTGTTGGCTTGGCTATATGGACAGATCTTTCACAAAGATTCACATCCCTGAACATATAAAAAGCCACTTAATTGCCGATACAGTTAGATCGAACACTAAGATCCCTGTAATTGAGTATGGGTTGTCTACCTAACAAGCCCATTTGTATCCCAAATATCTGTGGGAGTGAAAGATGTTGTAGTGTTAAAAGGTACTATTGGGCAGGGTCTGGTAGCATCCTGACAGAAAGCTAACAAGGACTATGTATTTGGCTTAATAATTTGTAGAGCCATACTGGTCTTGCAATATTTTCCCCTCTTTTCTTTCCCTCATGCTGATTTTTGCAGTACTTCAGAATGGGTCTCTTTCAACAACAAACTGCACATGGACAAAGGGAAGGAAGAATTACATCTTAAACATGCCAGTCAGAACTTGTGTGTCCTTCCTTCCCATGAACTTATGGTTTGCAAAGTTGCAATGGGACAATGAAATCTGACCCTGTTTTGCCATAATGTTGTCTCAATATCATGTCAAATACCAAAAAGATACTTTCTTCCAGTGGAACTCTGACCCCTTTGGGGATGGAGTCAAAATGAATATGAACATGCAGTTACCAAATGAACATGTGAAATACAGACTTTTGTTAAAATTCCATCGTCATTTAAGAGATAGGAGTTATGAACAGTGAGATAGTTGCTGGGTGTAATGAGAGCCAATGACATACATATTATTTCAGATATATGATCAATTATGTTTTAAAGATAAAGATAAATTTTTAAAACGCCAATCAAAAATTTGACTAAATACAAACGAGACTGAAAATTTTTAAATTTTTTTGCTCTTTTCTTAATTAAATACAAGCTATTAATTTGGATTCCTTTGTGAATATCATATTTTCACTTTTCCAGATCACTGAGAGAAAAGAGGCTGCTACAGACTGGGTTATGTGGGTCATAATTATCACACGTCTAAATGTGTTCAAGCTGGTTTTAAAGTGTTCAACATTGTGATATTAAATGTACTCAAATATCACTACTGCACATACTCAATGAATACTGGTTTTTCATTTAATATTAAAAACATTTTGTTTCATTGATAAAAAAATACTTAATAATTAATAATATAAGAATAATATTCAATTTTCTAACTTCCTGGAACTAAGGCTGCAATGTTCGCCCAACTTTTGAAAAGCAAATACATACAACCAAAATGAAGCCATTTTATCAAATATATTCAAAAATCAACAATGTCATCAATCTGAATCTTAGGCTTATTTCGGACAACTAATTGTACGGAAGCTACAATGTGCATGCTGTATGTCATTCAGCTTGAGATTGTTTTATTCGCTGTACATCTTTTACCTATTATTATTATTATAACAGGATTCAATTTGTATGACATATTTTTGATGAATATCTTAACAGTTTAAGTAAAATATTGTACATAATTTCAACATTGATAATGCTACTGGACATACTACCTGGATATGCCTATCAGCTAAAACTTATGCACCACAAAAACAGGTATGTTTACACAGTTGCCAATATTTTTTAAAGGTTTACAAGCAGTAAACCAACTAAGCATGTGAAACATTGCTGACATATCTTAGACATCAGAACTCTGAATTCGTCCTTTATATTCCAGCAAACCTTACAGCATATGTGATTCCTGAATCAATCTACACAGATACTAACTTACTATAATGTGTGAGAAACCTGGTTCATCCGGAGATCAATAACTTTCAATGAATCATCTCTGCAACAACATAATAAACTACGTCTGTCTGAAATATAAAAATTCAGAAACTAAAATGTGCAAATTCAGTTTAGAGCATAAATTTACAGACATTTAAAATTACACTGAGAATGGAGACAATTTTAGGCTTCTTATGCAGATAGTAATGTCATATGCGCATCAAAATTACTTACCACACTGGTTTTTTTGCATGACTACAAGTTTATCCCCCAAGTTAGCATAATATGGCAACATGCCTTAACAAGTTTATGTTCCTCGTTACAGTCAAAACATAAAAATAGCCAAGTAAACAGCATGTCTCTCAATCCATTCCAAGCAAGTCTTATGAATTGGAAATATCTTCTAAAATATACTTAGTATTTCCTCAGAACCTAAAACCACATTTGTCGGATGCAACATTACAACTCAACTTTGTGGTTTAAATCAAACTAAAATGGATCTTATATTCATTTCATTGAGGGTGATGGGAAAGAGCATGCTCAACCATGGTGGCGAGTTCACAATGCAAAATAAAGGAAGCCTACCATATGTACTCACTTAAAAGTCAAATTAATCTGCAAACAACAAAGATCGTGAGTTGCTGTATCATAATGCACCAGCAGACCAGTGTATATGATGTTGTTCTACTTAACACTCCTAACAAAGTGGAGTCCCAGATCTTCCAGTTTATCATACAATGGCAGATTTGGGTCTGTGGAATTTGCGGCTGGACTCAACTTATAAGCAACATGTAAGGTATGTCCAAATGCTGATGATTTTCCCCAACAGATTATCTTGAATGTCATCAATTTTCAATCTTCATGAATGATGTAGTATATAAAGTTCAGTTAATGATGACAATGACTTTATTGTTGATGCCACCAACATCACTATGGCAACGAGAAACCAAGCTTTCAGCTGAATACAGCAACTCATGCAGAAGATTAATGAAATTAATGAAATTACACAACACAGCAATAATGTGATATCTACTGTACTTCTCACAATTTTACAATAAATAACATAATTAGAACATAATTTTGTGATTAGTTTTTCTGCTTTAATGATCTTAATATTCAATAACTCCTTTTACTACCCTATTTTTTAAAAATAGCAACATCAGGCATATCTGGATACATGTATAAAATATAACACTACTAAAGTCTGATGCTACATCCCTGTTGGTTTGTACCCCCCCCACCAATTTCAATAACTAAAACGTTTAACATGATAAAAAGTGCACAGAACTAAGTCAATTGAATCACTGATTTATAATTTATAACCTGACTGAGATCAGAATAGCACTAATACTGGTATCCCCTTGCACCTTTCATGCTTAACAGACTTTCCATACTAACACGACTCGATATTCCATACACTATGGGATAGTTTATTTCCATCCGACAACATAATGATGTAATTCATCCTATTCAGTAACTGCCGCAAAATTCTGTAACTTACCATAACTTTGAGTTTGGAAAGATATTCCTTTGCACACATGAACATATTAATGAAACTACTTGTTAAATTCATGTGAAAGGCATTTTTTTTTGTGCTTGGTTTGACACTGTAAATATCGGAAGCAGACAACATATGTAGATACATATTTAGTCATGCATACACCCCATTGCTGAAAATGGACTTGTCCAGGAACTGGAAATGGGTCTTAGGCATGTCCGTCTATAATATTGAAAATTTCCGTTAAGCATGAAACGCACAATGACGGTGTTAAGGCCATTCTACTCAGTCTAATTATAAAATATAAATCAATAAATGAATTGACTAAGTTCTTTGCACTTTTTATGAAATTAAATGTTTCCGTTATTGAAATCTGCAGGGGGTACAAACCAACGGGTTAGTAGGCATGGACTTTAGTAAGACATTTGTCATGGTTGAGTACTTTCTTGGGTTTTTTGTTGCCATTGTTGCAGGAGTGTCTTGTTACCACTGTTGTTGGAGTGTCCTGTTGCCATTGTTGTTGGACTATAAAAGATCTAAAGCATCTGGTCCAAACAACTGGGGGTGGGAGGAAGATAAGACAGAATTCTGCATGAATAATATGTCACATTGAAATGGTTGGTTTTCATCTTTATGACTTCTTCATAAGTTAATCTTCATGGTTCTGGAATGTCACTACAGTTACATGTATCTAATGTGTTGAGGGCTGCTTGCTATCTTCATGGTTCTGTAAAGTCACTACAGTTACATGTATCTAATGTGTTGAGGGCTGCTTGCTATCTTCATGGTTCTGTAAAGTCACTACAGTTACATGTATCTGGCGTGCTGAGGGGCTGCTTGTTATGTAGGTTGAGATGGCTGTTACTTCTGGTTGCTCCTTGTGCAGGGCAGTAAGAGTTTTGTTGTATCTGCTTTTCTGTTAATGGCTGTTGCCACCATCTTTATGTCAGCTTTTGTTTTCAGGAATAAGTCTGATTAGGAATCTCTGTTGAAATTGAATAATCATACTGATACTGATTAAAGAAGACGAAAGTAGTGACACAACCAAGGTATGAACACCAATCTCCTCACTTTAAATGTTCCTTGGAGTGACTATTACGGCTCTGAATAGACATCTGTCAGTTGCTGCAATCTCTTTTTTCCATGCTGACTACATTCTGGCAATGCCAGTGCCATTCAAGTCATGCTGGTTACACATATTTCATCCAAATTTATTTGGCACATATTCAAAGGTTACCATTCACAGAACTCTCAGATGGGTTATACAGCAATATTTCACTTTTAAATATAAGCATGGAGAGTAATAAATAAATAAACAGATCTTTCAACTTATATATACTTATTTTGTTGGAACTATTTTAATTGTAAAAAATAAATTGCAACTGGTATTAGATAAAAGTTGTAACAACTTACAGCATCCTCTTCCTGATGACATTAATAATTAAAGAAATAACATTATATTCAACAATAAAGATAAAACTATAAAAAGGAAATGTTGTGAAAGAGAGAGTACAAAAAGCAGGTTGATTATTTGTATCCTTTACTGTATAACACTGCACATGGAAAAAAATTATTTGTCTCTGTTGGATCATTGTTTAAATAAGAAGGTATGGTCCAGCAAATCAACCCGATATGCTCAATCCACTGCTGTAAACTTTGGCCTTGACTCCAAGGTCACACAGGTGAGACAGTGCTTCATAAAATGAATTTGTTAATGGGTTTGGGAAATATAAGCAACTGAAAAACTTAAAACATTCACAAATATTTTATGACTGTGACCTTGTCCCCAAAATAAGGAGGTGAATGAGTGAATCAGTCTCAAACAAATTATTTTCTTTGCTTCATAATGATCCATACCAAAATATGAATAGTAACCAATGTGGAGGTTTGGCAAATTTATTGAAAGGAAAAATTTAAATCAAAACTTGATCTCATTCTGCTGAAATGAGACTGATATGTCTTACTTTTCCATTAACACGGTCATGACAGGTAAATTCACAGAGTGATCATTATTGCATGTGTTAAAATCACTAAACATAAAAGTCTGACATGGATCTGCAACTGACCAACAAAATACAGACAAAAATTGTCATCACAAATCAAACCATGTGACAGTCACATAATCACATTTTTGTGTAACATACCACTGCTGGATAAGTGATCATTGTTTTTTGGTACTCATGCTAACAGTCTTGTCAGAGACAGACAGACAGATATAGAGATATAGTTACAGGCAGGTATGAATCTTATTTCATCTGTTGCACCTGCAGTAAATGACGGTAAAGGTGGGAGTGGGGTGGCATGATAAAAAAAAAAATTCATAAAAATTCCAAGGAAAAAAAAATCTCACCTGGTGATAATTGTAAAGACGATATTCTTCCTTGGAGTGTAACTTCATTTGTTGTGCTGTCAGACCGAGAGTCCCAGAAACGTAAACGTTTGTCAAAATGACCACTAATAATATTAGTTCCATGAAGTGTCACTAAATCATTACAACTTGACCCTGCAAATATTGTCTTCACACCTGCAGAACAGAATAAAAATATTGTTTCAAAATTACAATTTGTATAACATAATCAAACCCATGCAAAAAGGATACAAAAGAACCAAAAAATGGCAGTCACATTGAAAGTATGTCTTTAAAAAGTTAATATTTTCATAATGAATATTAGAAGAAACAGTGTAATATAAATAGCAGATCTGTATACATTATTAACTAAAAACTAGTACACATTTTTTAATGCACTGAAATTATGCAAAGCAACTTTAAGTTTAGGTATTTAGTTCCAAGTTTGCTTTTGCCATAAGTCAGTCTTTGTTTTATAAAGACAAATTCAGCCAATACAAACAAAGCTATTCCATACATATGATATTATAGTTCTTGATCACCATCAGAATACCGTATATACTTACCCATAAGTCAAACTGCAAAAAACAATTATCCAGATCTGCTGTAGCTTAATGCAGAACATGGTCCATCTCGCTTGTTCTACTGATTATTCCTAACAAACTGCACAGACCAAGATCTGCCAGCACATTATTCAACGGTATATCTGTTTGCGTAATCTGCAGTTGGACTTAACTTATAAATAAGTATATACAGTTATTTTATTTTTTGTTTTACCATAATTATAGATTAGTATCATTAGAACATAGCCTAATTTTTCAACCAATTATGCGTCTCTATAGTCAGATCAAGTACCATCAGTTAAAACATTTCAGTGACTCAAACAGTACTGGCTGTAGCTTAACTAGTACTATAGAGTTCTAAAATGAGTTGCTTGATAAAAACGCAGTTCTCTGTAACTACAAGTGAATATAGGTCAGGGGCTGGACTAATAAACAGTGGTCAACAAGTGAGAGACAGAGAAGAGAAATGATAAATTGTGAAAAGAAAACAATAATATAAGCATGCTTATGTACTGTGTTATCAGAGTTATACATAGCAAATAGCAATTCTCTACCACCTCCAATGATTATATTAACTGCCCCTGTTGTATCAATTTCAAATTCATTACAGTGTTCAGTTTCCATTAATTTATTCTGCACAGATATTGTTCGTTGCATGTTTTTCCGGACTGTCTTTTTTTATCATCTATTTCGAACAGAGGGTGGGGGATTGGGGTCCCAGTACCTTGCTTATGTCTTACAAAATCTTGTATTGTCCTCTCTGAGATGAATGAATAATACTGATACAATGGTGACTGTTACTAATTATAGCTTTATCTGTAAATCCTTCGTTCTACAACAATGTACATGTCCATGGTGATTTGAAATGTTTTGATCTTTAATATATATTAGTGCTTCAAAAACAAATTTCTTAATTATTTGCCTCAGTTGATTAACTGCAATTACATTTCTACTAAAACCATGGAGGAAATAAATCAGACATATTTTTGAGAAATATTTTTGAGGGACACCACCACCAAAAATGAGGGTCAGAGCATGAAAATGAGGAACATAAGCATGTTATTGTGAATAAACATACTAAATTCTCTCAAAACATCATTAAATACCAGTAATGCATATTTATAATAAATACTTTTGTATAAAACCCAGTACCCACCTATTTACAATACATACAAATATACAAAATTCAAGTCCAGGACTACTAAATTCATCCTAAGGGACCCATATTAAGCTTTTAAGGTCATGCAGCTCATTTTCAGTATAGATCCTTTCTGTTGCTGACCCTGGTCTACGTTTTGAAATTAAAAGTTCCTCTACAGTTTCTGCACTCAATTTACTCCTGGATTCTATTTGATTTCTTTTCACTAGGGAGAAAACTCGCTCACAGTGTACAGATGAATGAGGTATTGTCGTTGATGAATGCATTATTTTTGGCAATACATTAGTCCCCCTTTTGAATGGCCCCCCACCAGTGGCTACCCACTCCTTATGCCCAGAATCCGATGACACATATGAATTTGTGTTCAAAATTACCCCTCAGGAAAGGCCACCCAGCTAAGGCAACCAACGGCCAGCATATTTGTGCAAAAATATAAAATTTACCCCTCACAAGCAGCCGCATTTTATTTTGTAATATGTATCCAGGACCAATTTTATTCATAATGTTTGTTAAGTAATCCGATTTCTGTTTCCCAATGTCAGGTTTTCATTCTTGAAAGAAGTGTTGACTAAAGTACATGTGCCACTAAGTTTAATATTATATCATTTACACCTCACAAGAAGCCTCATTCCATAAAGGCAAGAAAGACTAAAAATTGTAATCTATACAAAAAGATAAATACACACAATCTGATTATCCTTACTGCATGTTATCATAAGATGTCTGGTTTAGCCACTGATAATTGTTAAGATTACACTAATTAATAGTAGTAACATCTGAGATGATGCACAATACAGAAGTTAGCAGGAAAATAATTTAATAGCCTTTATGGCTTTCCTTTGTAAGATGTTAAGCTTGTTCACTTCCATGATTAGTGATTATTACTATTGACAATAATTGTGAAGTTTACAAATCCTAATGGCCGCAAGGTGCTATTGTTCAGGTCAAATCTGTGTACGTATCTTCTCTCTCTTAGTGTCATAAATGTAAAAATAATAGGGTACCAGGCTGCGATTAATGAATCACGTGACAATCGCTGCCTTTAGAAACACATAAAATCTTGTTTAAATGCAGAAAAAAATTGTTTAATTAGTCTTGTAGTTGCAATGATCATAACTGGACGTAATTGTCAAGATCACAGAGTCAGCACTGGCTAAAAATAGTTGTTGTTGTTGTTGTTGTTGTTGTTATTGTTGGGCTTAACGCCATTTTTCAGCACACGATAGGCTATTCATGGCGGCCAGTATTAATGGTGGAGGAAGAAATCAGGAAATCACCGGAAAGAACCACCGACCCACGAGAAGCTACTGGCAAGCTTTCTCCATATCCACATTCGCAGAATCCTAGACTCGAACCCACACAGACAGAGGTGAAATGGCAGTGATCCGTAACAGACAGCGCTTTAGACCACTCGGCCACTCAGGGCCCCGATGCTAAAAACAGAACAAAGCAGGGTACCAGACGAAGACCGAAAAATTATGTGACAACACACTTGTTGCTTCCTTTACGAAGGCATTTCGTCTGCTCAACAAATGTTTCGTCTGCATAATTAAATCGCATACAGTTAGCAACATCTGAATAAATCATTACCAAACATTAACATGTCATCACATAAACGGAGACAATTAATTCAGAAAAAGTCGGTTATTATAGTCTATGACATCGGGTGAAGGCTTGAGCTTGTCAAACAATTTTAGGTAGAAAAGACTCAAATAAAACAATTTTATGTTGAAAAGACTTGAATAAACAACATCGTAACCGATAAGGAATTTATTCAGCATCAGTGGAAAATTGGAGCAAATGGAAAGAGAATTGCGTATGTACCAAGATTTAAATGACTTTATTGAATGGTTTTGCAATGTGCTTGACAGCAACACCTGCTGGGATATCATGCTTATGCCAAGAAAAAGAAATATTAATGCATATGGAGTTGAAATAAGTCAACTATTATAACAAAAAAAAACGTTCAATAATCAATGTTACTTTTAAACAAAAATTTTAAATGCTTTAGAAAATGACATATATTACATATACTTCTCACAAAAAATTTCCGCTCATTTTCCAGAGTCCCCATGTAGAAAGGCCAACTGCCTTATAAGGCCACTTTCCCGGTGCAGAAGTGGCAGTATAAGAGGGGGACTACTGTATTTTGAAGACCACTGTTCTATCTTCCTTCAACTGGCTGATAGCAACCCAAGTTTCATAGATTCTATTTCTCAGACATGATCGAATATCTGTACTGATACTGTACCATTTCCAATTTCACATCTGCTGCAGTCACTTCCTCAGGTAATGACAATAAAAACTTTCTAAGAGATAATCCAAAGATGCCATTTTAACTTCTAGTTGCAATGCTGGATCCTAAATTCCAGCATGCTTTAATAAATCATCTTTAAGGGACAACTTGTCTCTAATGTGTTTTGCTGATATTTCAAAAAACTTTCTAAATTCCAGCATGCCTTAATAAATCATCTTTAAGGGACAATTTGTCTCTAACGTGTTTTGCTGATGTTTCAAAAAACTTTTTTGCCCTATCATAAAATCTTGTAGCCTCTGTCCACTCAAGTGGACCTCATTTAGCAATACAGTCTGTTGCAGGCTGTCCAATCAAAATATCTTTATCCTCTTTGTGCTTACATTCAAACTGAACTTCTGTTACAGACTGATAAAGCATAGCTAAAGGTTTCACAAACTTCAAAAGAATGGTCTTTTTAAGAAGTCTTTTTAGCAGATGTATTAATGGTGCATCGCGCTGCATTAGAACCATCTCTGAACACATGTATTTGCAATGGCTATTTTAAACCATCGCACATGTGCAGATTTGATAATTTCCTGTTCTGGTTGGTGATAGCATATTTTATGCTGATTTTATATCCCCACTTTTGTGGAATTTCAATGCTAAATGGGTATTTGCAAGACACAAATGCAAATTTGGGCATTTTGTGGGACTACTACGCAAAATAAGCAATGGTAGGCATGTTTGAGGCATCTCTTTTGTTCGTTCTAATGATTCCTGGTAAAGGTAACATTCTAAGGAATCAGTGACAAATAATTCTTATATAGTTTCATGAGGCATCTAATATTATTGCAAAATCCTTACCATTGTAGAAAAAGATGGCATTGTGTAACCATATCAGTGGAATAAGTCTTGCATCCTACATTTTAAAATCATCAACAGGAGTCATGGAATCACATTGTTTTCACTTTACAACAACAACATCAGATATAATTTCCTTCATTTTTGAGATTTTTTAAAGTCAAAGAAATTTATGTCATCACCCTTTAAATAAATGTAAAAGGCACCCATATACAGTATGCAAATGTTGTGACATTCTGTCAACAGCTGAATTAAGATATTTGGATGGTATTTTGTACCATCCTTCCTCTTTATATTGACTATAAATCCTTGCATCCAGTAATTAAGCCTCCATAACTAATTAAGATATATCCTCTGAATTATCTTCAAGAATTGTTTTTGAGACAGAATTCCTGTATTTGGCCCATTTTTTCCACAGACCCACATCCCTATGGTTCATATGGTGTGTTGTCTTGGGAACTCGCATATACTGGTGATGCAAAGTGACTGATCTTGTCCAGCACCCTAAATATCTAATTTCTGTGTTGGGATATTATAATCTGCCTCAAAGTTGGAACGTTCTGTAAATCAAATTCAATGCTAGAAAATCCTCATCACTGAGGTCCAGTAAACCAGACAAACCCAAGTCATATAATGACAATGATGGAAATCAATGCTGTCACACATGGTTTAAAGAGCAACAACCTTATCAACAGTCAATGAAAAATTAGGTTATGTTCTAAGTCAGCTCATATTACAAAAAATTTTTGTGGGTAAGAAAGGGCTCACTTGCTATGCCCCTTTTTAACCTCTAAAACTTCTCTTAATATAAACTATAACTAAAATGGTGCTGACAATGTATCTTGGTTTTTGGGGCACCAATGGGGAATTTCAAGATGTAGCAATTAGCAGGTGAATGGAGTAAAATAAACCTCTCTAATTTTGGATTTGATTATCACTAACCATGAACTGTAAACATATACCTATACATGTGCAGACAAAAGTGCACAAGGCATTGCGTCCAAACAATGAACTTTGAGTCAAGACTCAAACATAAAACATGAGCTACTTCTGGAATAACATGTACCACAAATTCCACACAAAGGTCAGCAAGTAAGATTGCTAGAATAACCTAAAATCATAGCTCAGTCATTGACAGATAAAATGCATGTCATTGTGACCTACTTTTTATGTTTCATGCTTTTAGCATTCAGCATACAATCAACAGATAAAGCCACATAGCACAAAATAGCCTTCATGTGCTACCATGCCATAAAACAACAAATGAGAACAATCCAAATGTAACTAGACACTCAACACTGTATGACACATCTACCAAATAATCTAGGCAAAAGTAGCTAAAGTATGATCATGGTGACCTACTTTTGTCAGAATAATTTAATTATCTTCAAAATTAGATCCTAACTAAACTAAGCAAGTAGATGCTGTAAATGAGAGTGACAGAAAAATTGACCAAAAGTAATGAAATCTGATTCAAGGTATGATTCAGATCAGCATACAAATGAACAGTGGATGAATTAAATACTCAAATTTAAATACTTTCAAATTTAAATACTTTCAAATTTATTAAGCATTGTGTAAAAATGACTTAGGATGTCGTAAAGCAAAGCAAAACATTGGCTTTGTGTTAGCAAGAATAGTTATATTTAAAACTCTGAACCAACAAAGCAAACATAAAATAAAAACTTAGAATAAATTGTGAAAAACACGTTCAATTAGTGTTGCTTTTAACTGCACACTTCCTTCATATAAACCATAATTAAAACCTTAAATAAAAAGCTAAACCTAAAAATTACTGACAGATTTATCTGCTCCTGTAGATATGCCTTGTATCAATATGACTGGAAAAAATCTTCACCACAACAATAATGAATACTGGTTGATCTATTTCACAACCAATTAATGTTTCTTTTCATACAGACTGCATATCAATTTCTTTTTTGCATATTCAAGCTTAAATATAAATAGATGGTAATCACACAATCACAGCAGACATTTATTGCTGTACACTTAAACATTTTGCTTGATTTCTGTTTAGCTTCTGTAAGGAAAATTAGAAGGCCTAATTCCAAAAACATCAAACATTATCAGTCTGATGCCGAGTACCTCTCTCTCTCTCTCTCTCTCTCTCTCTCTCACACACACACACACACACACATACATGCTTAAAGATAATGCACGAAGAAAAGAAAAATGAGTACTGCAATCAGCACATCCACCCATGCTGAATAGTAATTCATGCTGATTACTGAAATTTGATCTGAGACCCTGACCTTTGTCCTTTTGACCTCAAAATTAATAGACTTCTTCCTTATCCATAGTGTTCCACAAAATTAATCCAGCTTTGTATTACTGAACTTAAGTTACTGTTTAGAAACCAATTTATTCTGTCACTCACAGTGACCTTTTCCCTCTGACCTTTTAACCCCTAAATTGATAGACTTCTTCATATCCTGTGGGTGCAATCAAGGCACAATGTTTGGAAACTGTAGATATGGAGAACTTGAGTGCTTGTGATAAAACCATTTTATTATTTCATTAACAGTGACCTGGACCTTATCCATGGAGTTTTTGATGCCCTTATTTCATGTATAAACCATCAAAAATGTTTGGTAACTGTGGATGTTGGACAACTGGAATTATTATGCAAAACTGGAAAAAGACAGATGGACCAAACATCACAATATAATACACTCTACCTTATGCCAGACATAAAAGCATTACTTACAAGCTTTGCAGAGGAGATCCCAAATTTTGATTGTTCTGTCATGGCTACCTGACACCACCTTACCCGCTTCACCTAAAAATTTGGCTGCTAGAACCTTCGCACTGTGACCAGTCAATGTATGCTGTGCAGAGGGGAGAGAAAAGACTAGATATGTGTGAATGTGACACTGATAGCTATATCAATGTGATGTAATTAAAGAGCATATTTTGACAGATGTTAAATATGTGTAATAATTCTGATTAATACTTTCAAAAAATGATGAAAATCAAACATGATCTTGGTCTTCTTAATACTTGGTCTTTTATAAAAATTCACTTTCAGCTAATGAAGTCCTTCAAAAGTTATTAAATGGAAACAAAATTAATTTTGCATTTGATCAGATGTGACATTATTGATGGTCATGGGATCTTTCCAACAGGAAAATTAAAAGAATTCAAACAAAAAATGTCTTGTTTGAGGTATTGGACAGGATGGGAAAGATGCACACAGGTAATGCTATATACCTCCACAGTAGTGAAATAAAATTCAAACATAAAATGTCTCATCTGTCTTACCTGAGGAAGGGGATAGATGCACATAGCTAGTACTATATACCTTCTCTGTAGATATGACAGGGAATCAAATTTAATCATAAAAAATGTTTTATCAGAGGGATGGGATTGGACAGGAAATATGTGACACAATATACCTCTTACATAGACATGACAGGGAAATAAAAAAACATATATAATCAATGTCTAATAAATGTGATAAATCAATTGTTGACACTACAGCTTATGGGCCAAAAAGAAATGTCATGTCACCATATGAACTCATGTGTTGATGATTCACATTTACATTATTAAAATCACCAACTGTCTAAATAGATGATGCTAAATAGAGATGTAGATGATGAAAAGATAAAGTGAACATTATTTCTTCAGTTTTACAATATTCTTCACAAACACACCAAAAATGTATCACAATGAAAACAAAGCTAATGTAGTTTGAAAAGCAGAATGCCAATGATAAGCAATTATTATAAGAGTCTCTTATTTGAACAAAGGGAGGTAATTTGGAATTATTTATTATCTACCAACTCAAAAGAAAAGTCATGAATTCATGTTAAGTTCTGTTTCACAGTCACAAAGATTATTAAACTCTTCCCATCTATTGGAAGCACTAAATCTTGCTGGTGAAGAAACTGTGTCAACTGGGTCTGGTGCTCCTGTGGTTAGCAGACACTGGACCCATCAGATTCAAACCTTGTCTCTGTGAAGCCAAATCCATGAGATATAAACTTGAGAACATTTATTATGTCTCAGACTGAAACCTTACATTTGAAAGTGAGGCTCACAGAGATTACAGCAATTTCAGAACCAGAGTTTTTCATGAGATGACTGATATTTTGAGAGTATGTTTAGTATATGACACAATTCTGCAACAATAACAGGGCTTATGGGGTGACATCCTCTTTTCTGATATTTACTGGGAGAATGAGTTGTTTTTTTGGTCAATGACCTTTTTGGTCGACTTCTCAAGTAATGCTGGTGGGCAAGGACAGGATGTTGCATTTCTATCAATGAGTGAGACAGCTAGCATATGGTGACTATCCAATCATCCACTTATTCTTACACCATCAGACTGCATCATTAGGATCGATGATCCATCCATTCAAAAGTGCAGATAGTTCAAGTACACTAAAAGTACTCAATCACCCTGCATGCTGAATCTAAAGATATCAGAAAACATGTGATTTGATTGATAGCAGCTTCTGTGAGGTTTCTCTGAACTAAGCCATGTCAAAACCATTTAAACATTCCATTTCAGACACAGGGTGAGAATTATTGTCTATTCAAACCACAATTGGCTAGTAGGCCATGACCAATATCCTCTTTCCCATCATGCAACAGCCCATCATACAGCAGGAGCCTTTGATAGTAACTGTGACCAACTTTTTATCCTTGTATTCCCAGAAATAAAGTTAGCCAGCTGAGGAAATGAGGCACTCAAAAAATGATGATACTGACTTTGTATCGGTCCCTGAATACATGCCACTTTCCTTCATAAGCCTTCTAAGTGGAGAGATTTCTTGTTTGTGTGATTCTCTCCACAATCAAGTTTAAATTCTGTTCTTTGTAAAGCTACCCTAACAATACCTAGGTGTTAAGGAGAAGTCGATCCAGTAAGTGATGGAATATGTGGTTGTTACAAAAGATCTGACATGGACAATGTATTTTATATGAATAATTGTATATCGGGAAAAACTGTTGAAAATATAAAACAATACTAATGAGTGAATTAAAAGTCAAAGTTTCATATAACTTTAGTTTCTTTAAAATCTCTCTAAGTTAATGGAAAGCATTCTAATATGTTGACAAGACCAAGCTATACAAAACAGGCAACTGATCTTTTCAATTCTGACAGCCTCGGCAGCTAGGATGTAATGATAAAAGCAATGTGGGCACTCAAGTTCATCATCCCACCTACAAACTTCACCTCCACATTACATTCCCCCAAAAATGGCAAGGTCATCAATAGATTGGAAATCTTTCTTGGTCGATTTTCTGTCGTAAATGCTTTCTTTCATTTGGCACCAGTTTATGCAAGACTAAATTCCTCAGACAAGAGTTAATATGCAGTGCAACCATTTTCTCAGAACATCTATTATCATATGTATTTGATGCGGGGTGGCTTTCAAACCACAGATGTCGAAAATAAGGCTGAATTAGAAATTTGTGTTTAATACAATTTATAGATATACTGCAAACAACTGGTTAATTAGCATATACCATAATATAAAGAGATATAGTTTAACTTCACACCCATGAAAAATAGGTATAAAATTTGAGAAAAAAAACATCACAAATTAGCACACCAACACAGCTAAGGGATACTACACCACAGCTAAGGGACACTACTCATTCTGGGAACTACCTATGTCATTTATCATAATGAACCATCCAATTTTATAGGATTTTTTTTATTTATTCGTTCATTATTTGTAAAATATGTAAATAATAAGAGCTATGAATTTAAAAGGTGATATAATTTGTTCAGCTGTACATTACACTATTCTTTAAATAACAGTTTTATGGCAGCTCAAGGAATTTTGAAAGCTGCACAAACAATGCCTTGCAATGAAGGCCTGGTAAAAATTCCCATTATTCATTAGTTTCTACTTCAACTCATGCTCTGACATCAAACTAATTTTTAGGCCTCACAGATTCATGCAATTTTATGCCATTATTCATGTCTCATAAATCAAAAGAATATTGTCTTCATAACAACAGTACAATCCACTGATTTTCTCAATAAATTTTGCTCTATTTTCATCAACTATGAAATTTTGCTTATCAATTGTTTCTTATTGTTTTTTTCTTTGTACACAATCACTTACCCGCAATCTTTGATCTGTGAGAGACCAGACTCGGCTAGCAAAATCATTTGAGGCAGCTAGCAGCATACTTTCCTGATTAAAAAAAAAACACAACAAAACTAGCCAATATTTTAGTTGCAGCTATTAATTTTGCATGACAACCTTACCTATGACTGCATCTCCTAAATGTTTAATTTATTGATAGCTAAAAATTAAACAAACATCTCATTAATTATACTAAAAGTCAATATGGTCATGTAGGAAAATTTGCTCAGATTAAATTAGTCATTGTTTAACATTTAAAAATAATGTAGTTTATCCAAAGAATATTCAGTTCTGACAGTTGAATCCTATGCGGCTCATATGTTATGTAAAACTTTCCGACCAAAATTGCTGATTAATATGGACTTCTTTCCATAGTGGCTGATACTAAACGGGGTAAAGAAAACAGGGTCCAGTCTATCATAACAAATAACAGGATAGTTTAATTTTTTCCAACATTGTGACAACAGTCTGTGACACTCATCCAATTTGTACTAGATCACACATAAACTGACCTCATCCAAAAATATCCACATACTTTAAACTGATCCACATACTTTAAACTGACTTGCTGTATATATTTCTTTGGACATGTAAATAATAACCTTCCAAGAGATATGAATATATTAGGATCAAAATAAAGTGAATAATTGCAATTTAAATGTAAATATAATTAAATTCAATAAAATAAAAACCATTAATGAAATAGTACTGAATGCCGACATGACCTATGTGATTTGTACTTTACATGTATACATTCCACTAATAGCTATTCCATTTAAAAAGGACGTCCCATGGAAAAAAGGAAAGTTTCATTTGGCCCAACAGAGATAATTTGCTCATAATGTCAATCACAACAGCATGTGAACACCAAACTAATGATATCTTCCTTCCATTACTGGCATATCCTATTCTGTAAAACATTAATGGTGTCATTTTTCCTGAAATAATGTTTAAAAACTCAGTGTATTTCTTTTAAGTTCTTTTGGCAAAAGTAAATTGAAGCAGTGGTAGAAATTTATATTAACAATCTAATTATAAATGGTAGGTGTCTCCCAAAAAAATGCTCTTCAATAAAAAGATTTACTGAATAAGTTCTTACCATTCTCAACACATTCTGAGATCCAAAAATATGTTAAATATATATCTATCAGAAGGGATTTGTTTTTGAAAGAAAAATATCTCACCCTCTTATAATGAAAATTACAGTAATTGTAAAAAAAAACAAATGAAGTAAAACACAATTTAAAAAAAATTTAGAAAAAACTGTCACAATTACAATGATGGCATGAAAATCTAGTCAAGTTATCTACATACACCTAAAAACATAGGTAGGCACCAATAGAATATGGCTGACACTCAGAATAAATGAGTAACAGGTTTCAATGGCCAAACTAACAAAACTACATGTGCAGCAACCATTATGTTCTAATCTAACTTACCATAACTTTGACCAATAACCTTTTAACATAAAATATACAATTAAATTATCCTAACTAAAAGCTATCCACAGTTTGGTCATGAAGCTAATTTAAAACAAAGGTCATTCTGCAAATACAGAGTTTTATTTTGCATCAATGACCATAACCTCCGACCATTTGACCCCAAAGTCATTAACTTTTTCCATACCCCAAATACAAGCCATCCACAACATTTGGTAAGTATACAGATTATTGTGTAGAAATTAAACTATAACAGATAGATGGACATAATAACATACCACAAAAACATGAATTTAAGTACCAAACAAAACTGTACTTGTTTTGTAAATCCATCAAATCTGACATCCCATAAAATAAATGAACTTAACAATATTTTATATTAACAATGACCCAATGTAATAACTCCAAATTACCTCCCTTTGTTCAACTCTTGTTACTGTCAAAATTCATTTAGCATAGGACATATATACCACATATCCACATAGCAACCAGAAATACTTATTTTTGTATTTATCAAGCATTTGGTGGGGAAAAGATTCCCTTTTTGTGGACAATTTCATCAATTCAACATTACAGTAGACTTGCAGACTGAAACAAATTTCCCAATATCTTCAAAATGCTGACTGAGACAATTATGCTTTTGCATATTTATCCATTCACACATGGAAGAACCAAATAAATAGCAGCTTTTCTTTAAAACACATACATATGCAAAAATTTCATTTTTCATTAATTCACATACCTCTGCATCAATGTCTATAGATGTGATTCCTGCATTACTGCCTAACAAAATTCCTTTATTGTTGACGTAATCTGAAAAAGATCAAAACCATTTAGAGAGATCATATAATGGTAACTTGGTAACTGCACACAAAGAGACTATTGGTGGCAAAAAAATTTCTTACACCAAAAATGCAAATGCATTTGCAAATACAAGAAAACTCCATTATTTTTACCAAGTTTGCTTGATAACCAATGATTCTTCTTAGCAAGGAATATGGATTATAACTTTAAAGAATCGTGTGGAGTAAAAAATGTTTCAAGTACCTGTCAACTTCTTTCTAAAATATCAGGTTAACATAAACATATTCTGTTGATGTCATAAACAATGTCTCTGTCCTGAGTTTGATTATACTAGAAGAGTTAAGCTCAGTTTGTTCAGGTTGGCAACTTTCCATTCTCTACCAATATTGAACTGCACAACAAACGTTATGGATGAGCCAGTCTGAGATCTATTTAACCCACTAATTAACAATAATATACCTGGCATGAATGGTGGTAAGTTCTGAGAAACATGTTCCATGCAGATTTTAGCAGCTGTTTCCCTCCGACTAAGCATATTAGAATCCTGAGACACGTGATTAGAAATAGATATTTTTACGAAAGTTTTAGCAAATGAATGTAAGCTTATCATAATAATGCATGGTGTGGGTTTTAAAAGCCTGAACATTGAGTCTCAGTATTTTGGCAGCTTTCCTCTAATAATAGTTAGGATAGGGAATCTCAGTCATTTGGCAGCCTTGTTCTGTCAACAGTTTGGATAGTGAGTCTCAGTCCTTGATCAGCCTTTTTCTGTCAACAGTTTAGATAGTGAGTCTCAGTGCTTTAGCAGCCTTGTTCTGTCAACAGTTTGGAAAGAAAGTCTCAGTAATTTGGCAGCTTTGTGCAAATACGTTGGATAGCGATTTTCTTTATTTATGCACCATACTTATCTTAAAGAAACATAAGTACAATTATAACATTTTTAAAATTTATAGATAAAAAAGATAATTTCTGTACATTCTCATTGCAAGCACTATATAATAAGTTAAGAGTTAATGTTTAATAATAACATAAGATTTCTCAATTACAGTAAATAGATATATACTTACATATATGTGTTCTATATGGAGTTATTTCCCTTACCATAATGATGACAAATCATGGGACAAGAAAAAAAAATTATTTTGTGTTGCAAGAATCATATGTATCTAAAACAGTATAACCATTTTGGTGTCCCAAGACATATAGAACAAATTGGCAAACTGCAAAATGTCACACAGCAATGTCCAAGTTCTTGTTTCAATTAACATGTCAATTAAACTAAATTTATATTATTTTATGTGTGCAGATTATATTTCTCACCTTAAATAAAATAAATTTAAATAAAGACCTCCTATTTCATATGCTGCTTAGCATTTATTGGAAGATTGAATACAGACATATACTATAATATTTACACAGCATTTATTGGGAGACTGAATACAGACATATACTATAGTATTTACACAGTATTTATTGTGATACTGAATACAGACATACTATAGTATTTACACAGCATTTATTAAGAGACTGAATACAGACATATACTATAGCATTGGGAGACTGAATACAGACATATACTATAGTATTTATACAGCATTTACTGGGAGACTGAATACAGACATATACTATAGTATTTACACAGTATTTATTGTGATACTGAATACAGACATACTATAGTATTTACACAGCATTTATTAAGAGACTGAATACAGACATATACTATAGTATTTACACAGTATTTATTGTGATACTGAATACAGACATACTATAGTATTTACACAGCATTTATTAAGAGACTGAATACAGACATATACTATAGCATTGGGAGACTGAATACAGACATATACTATAGTATTTATACAGCATTTACTGGGAGACTGAATACAGACATATACTATAGTATTTACACAGTATTTATTGTGATACTGAATACAGACATACTATAGTATTTACACAGCATTTATTAAGAGACTGAATTCAGACATATACTATAGCATTGGGAGACTGAATACAGACATATACTATAGTATTTATACAGCATTTACTGGGAGACTGAATACAGACATATACTATAGCATTTACACAGTATTTATTGTGATACTGAATACAGACATACTATAGTATTTACACAGCATTTATTAAGAGACTGAATACAGACATATACTATAGCATTGGGAGACTGAATACAGACATATACTATAGTATTTATACAGCATTTACTGGGAGACTGAATACAGACATATACTATAGTATTTACACAGCATTTACTGGGAGACTGAATACAGACATATACTATAGTATTTACACAGCATTTACTGGGAGACTGAATACAGACATATACTATAGTATTTATACAGCATTTACTGGGAGACTGAATACAGACATATACTATAGTATTTATACAGCATTTACTGGGAGACTGAATACAGACATATACTATAGTATTTACACAGTATTTACTGGGAGACTGAATACAGACATACTATAGTATTTACACAGTATTTACTGGGAGACTGAATACAGACATATACTATAGTATTTACACAGTATTTACTGGGAGACTGAATACAGACATATACTATAGTATTTACACAGTATTTACTGGGAGACTGAATACAGACATACTATAGTATTTACACAGCATTTACTGGGAGACTGAATACAGACATATACTATAGTATTTACACAGTATTTACTGGGAGACGGAATACAGACATATACTATAGTATTTACACAGTATTTACTGGGAGACTGAATACAGACATATACTATAGTATTTACACAGTATTTACTGGGAGACTGAATACAGACATATACTATAGTATTTACACAGTATTTACTGGGAGACTGAATACAGACATATACTATAGTATTTACACAGTATTTACTGGGAGACTGAATACAGACATATACTATAGTATTTACACAGTATTTACTGGGAGACTGAATACAGACATATACTATAGTATTTATACAGCATTTACTGGGAGACTGAATACAGACATATACTATAGTATTTACACAGTATTTACTGGGAGACTGAATACAGACATATACTATAGTATTTATACAGCATTTACTGGGAGACTGAATACAGACATATACTATAGTATTTACACAGTATTTACTGGGAGACTGAATACAGACATATACTATAGTATTTATACAGCATTTACTGGGAGACTGAATACAGACATATACTATAGTATTTACACAGCATTTACTGGGAGAATGAATACAGACAAATACTATAGCATTGGGAGACTGAATACAGACATATACTATAGCATTGGGAGACTGAATACAGACATATACTATAGTATTTACACAGCATTTACTGGGAGACTGAATACAGACAAATACTATAGCATTGGGAGACTGAATACAGACATATACTATAGCATTGGGAGACTGAATACAGACATATACTATAGTATTTATACAGTATTTACACATACTGTGCATAGCCTCACTACAATCCTTGTTTGTTCCTAAAAGTAGTGAGTGCAGATTTTTTGC
Source organism: Potamilus streckersoni (assembly GCA_016746295.1). Taxonomy (NCBI): domain Eukaryota; kingdom Metazoa; phylum Mollusca; class Bivalvia; order Unionida; family Unionidae; genus Potamilus; species Potamilus streckersoni. The sequence goes on along the minus strand of JAEAOA010000647.1, from coordinate 32,880 downwards.
ATCATTCATCATTTTTGGTCCTAACACTAACGTCATAATGCTAAGTGCCAAGTGAGGTAGCTGCAAGTACAATTTTACAGAAGCTAGAAGCAGCCAACAAGGGCTGTAACACAGGCAAACAAACCACCCTTACATTGTCTAGCATAGTCTTGGCCGTTGCTAAACCTTTGAGAGAGCTCCATGACTGCAACCAAATGAGGAAGTAACAAGAGATCAGGTCATGAGTTTGCTCAGAAAGTTTCTCTAAACTGAAAAGAATTATAGATTAGCCACAACCTGAAGATGTAGGACAAACAACATGTATTCACCAACTGGATACACAAGGTAATGTGTGCACTAAGTCAGCTTAAAAAAAAAACATTCAGTAAAAATTCACCTTGCTTGGGTTTTTTCATAAAATTAATCACTAGAAAACGAAGCAATACTAAGCTCTGAACTGAAAACTAAATAAATCAACCAGACTAACACAAGCCTGGGACTGTAAAATTAGCACACAAAAAACAGGTTACAATTATATGGGAAAAAATTTAAGGAAGGCTATCTGAAGCTAAATAAAAATAACCAAAATTCAATAACTGAACACAATATATGATAATAAAAGATGGTTTGTGACCTGTTCACGAAGCATAAATTTAGCAAAACTGACAATATGGGCATGGTGAATTCAATGATTCTTATGAGACAATACAACTGATAAAGGGCAAGTTAAAATAAAAATAAAATATAATTATGATATAACTGGAAAATATAACCAAAATACCTACCCTTATCTTGTAAAAAAGCACAATCAGATTTAAAACACTAACTCCATGTGAAGTGGTAAAAAGAATAAAATAAAATGCCAAGCCATACACTATGTGTATCATGTAAAGGTTATAAAACTCTCAACACAGCTTAATAAAATAAAGATAAAGCTCAATCAGGGTATAATCCTAACATTTATGAGGAAAAAGGCACACAACACATGCATTATCAAACAAGTCGAGTCATGAAGCAATGGCTAAATCTTGGTGTAAATGACTTTGGACATTGAAAATGTTGAACGAGATATATATAATTTATTTAGGGATACGGCTCCTGGTCCAGAAATGGGGTGTTGAGTCATGAAAGTATGTGTATGAAGATAAAGCTATACTAATAAACCATGGAAGTATGTCTATGAAGATAATAAAGCTATACTAATAAACCATGGAAGTATGTGTATGAAGATAATAAAGCTATACTAAAAAACAGATAGAACTCACTCAGCTATGTCCACTATGGCATTAAGTCAAATGATAAAAATGTTATGCAAATAAGTAGCTGCAACCATCTCCACTTTGGTGTTAAGTCAATATGAAGAAAAAATGCTATGCTATTAAGTATACAGAACTATCTCCACTATGGCATCAGGTCAATATGTCAAAATAAAATGCTATGCTATTAATTATACAGAACTATCTCCACTATGGCATCAGGTCAATGTCAAAAAAAATGCTATGCTATTAAGTACAGAGAACTATCTCCACTATGGCATCAGGTCAATGTCAAAATAAAATGCTATGCTATTAAGTATACAGAACGATCTCCACTATGGCATCAGGTCAATATGTCAAAATAAAATGCTATGCTATTAAGTATACAGAACTATCTCCACTATGGCATCAGGTCAATATGTCAAAATAAAATGCTATGCTATTAAGTATACAGAACTATCTCCACTATGGCATCAGGTCAATGTCAAAATAAAATGCTATGCTATTAAGTACTGAGAACTATCTCCATTAAGGCATCAGGTCAATATGTCAAAATAAAATGCTATGTTATTAAGTACAGAGAACTATCTCCACTATGGCATCAGGTCAATGTTAAAATAAAATGCTATGTTATTAAGTACAGAGAACTATCTCCACTATGGCATCAGGTCAATATGTCAAAATAAAATGCTATGCTATTAAGTATACAGAACTATCTCCACTATGGCATCAGGTCAATGTCAAAAAAAAATGCTATGCTATTAAGTATACAGAACTATCTCCACTATGGCATCAGGTCAATGTCAAAATAAAATGCTATGCTATTAAGTATACAGAACTATCTCCACTGTGGCATCAGGTCAATATGTCAAAATAAAATGCTATGCTATTAAGTATACAGAGCTATCTCCACTATGGCATCAGGTCAATGTCAAAATAAAATGCTATGCTATTAAGTACAGAGAACTATCTCCACTATGGCATCAGGTCAGTATGTCAAATAAAATGCTCTGCTATTAAGTACAGAGAACTATCTCCACTATGGCATCAGGTCAATATGTCAAAATAAAATGCTATGCTATTAAGTGTACAGAGCTATCTCCACTATGGCATCAGGTCAATATGTCAAAATAAAATGCTATACTATTAAGTACACAGAACTATCTCCACTATGGCATCAGGTCAATATGTCAAAATAAAATGCTATACTATTAAGTATACAGAACTATCTCCACTATGGCATCAGGTCAATGTCAAAATAAAATGCTATGCTATTAAGTACAGAGAACTATCTCCACTATGGCATCAGGTCAATATGTCAAAATAAAATGCTATGCTATTAAGTATACAGAGCTATCTCCACTATGGCATCAGGTCAATATGTCAAAATAAAATGCTATGCTATTAGGTACACAGAACTATCTCCACTATTGCATCAGGTCAATATGTCAAAATAAAATGCTATGCTTTTAAGTACAGAGAACTATCTCCACTATGGCATCAGGTCAATATGTCAAAATAAAATGCTATGCTATTAAGTATACAGAGCTAACTCCACTATGGCATCAGGTCAATATGTCAAAATAAAATGCTATGCTATTAAGTACACAGAACTATCTCCACTGTGGCATCAGGTCAATATGTCAAAATAAAATGCTATGCTATTAAGTACACAGAACTATCTCCACTATGGCATCAGGTCAATATGTCAAAATAAAATGCTATGCTATTAAGTACAGAGAACTATCTCCACTATGGCATCAGGTCAACATGTCAAAATAAAATGCTATACTATTAAGTACACAGAACTATCTCCACTATGGCATCAGGTCAATATGTCAAAGTAAAATGCTATACTATTAAGTATACAGAACTATCTCCACTATGGCATCAGGTCAATGTCAAAATAAAATGCTATGCTATTAAGTACTGAGAACTATCTCCACTATGGCATCAGGTCAATATGTCAAAATAAAATGCTATGTTATTAAGTACAGAGAACTATCTCCACTATGGCATCAGGTCAATGTTAAAATAAAATGCTATGTTATTAAGTACAGAGAACTATCTCAACCATGGCATCAGGTCAATATGTCAAAAGAAAATGCTATGCTATTAAGTATACAGAACTATCTCCACTATGGCATCAGGTCAATGTCAAAAAAAATGCTATGCTATTAGTACAGAGAACTATCTCCACCATGGCATCAGGTCAATGTCAAAATAAAATGCTATGTTATTAAGTACTGAGAATTATATCCACTAAGGCATCAGGTCAATATGTCAAAATAAAATGCTATGCTATTAAGTACACAGAACTATCTCCACTATGGCATCAGGTCAACATGTCAAAATAAAATGCTATACTATTAAGTACACAGAACTATATCCACTATGGCATCAGGTCAATATGTCAAAATAAAATGCTATACTAATAAGTATACAGAACTATCTCCACTATGGCATCAGGTCAATGTCAAAATAAAATGCTATGCTATTAAGTACTGAGAACTATCTCCACTATGGCATCAGGTCAATATGTCAAAATAAAATGCTATGCTATTAAGTATACAGAACTATCTCCACTATGGCATCAGGTCAATATGTCAAAATAAAATGCTATGCTATTAAGTATACAGAACTATCTCCACTATGGCATCAGGTCAATATGTCAAAATAAAATGCTATGCTATTAAGTATACAGAGCTATCTCCACTATGGCATCAGGTCAATGTCAAAAAAAAATGCTATGCTATTAAGTACAGAGAACTATCTCCACTATGGCATCAGGTCAATGTCAAAATAAAATGCTATGTTATTAAGTAAACAGAACTGTCTCCACTATGGCATCAGGTCAACATGTCAAAATAAAATGCTATGCTTTTAAGTACAGAGAACTATCTCCACTATGGCATCAGGTCAACATGTCAAGATAAACATTGCTATGCAAATAAGAAGATGGAGCTAAGCCATCTCCACTATGGCATCAAGTCAATGTGTAGGAAGATATAAATATTATGTATATAATTACCATTTTCTAGTCTACAAGTCAATGTGGAAAGTTAAATTCACTAAATTTGTACATGCTACATGCTCACCCATATATATGTCTGTGGAATACAAGATGAAACTAGATCAACTGCTTGTCTTCACCTTGATTTCTAGTAACTTCCATTTTCATGAATGACATCAGGGGATTATTGTATGTACTGTTCAGTTACCTGACAATTGTAATCTTCCTCTTGTACAAGGGCATTACTATATTCCATTATCAACTGACACATCTGATTTTTGTTGTTGGGTTCAACGCCATTTTTCAGCACAAGATAGACTATACATAGTGGCCAGAAATACCCTGGAAAGAACCACCTACCCACAAAAAGCTACTGGCAAGCTTTCTCACATACCCACATTGGCCAAACCAGAGACTCAAACCCACCCAGAGAGGTGAGATGGCAGTGATCCAAAACGGTGAGCGCTTTAGGCCACTCGACCACTCGGGGCCCCTAACACCTCTGAATATGTTTTATGTATGATATCCATTGCAATGAGGAACACATGATTATGCAGTGTCATCCAGTTGCATGAGGGCAAGATTCCATAGAGGAGATCAAATTAGAATCCACTTAAATGGAAATGAGGCTACCATAAGAAAATGAGAATTGTAAAGTAAATTAAAGTGGGCTTAATTACTTGTGGTTCTCAATCCACTTGAGATTGTAAAACTGCAAATGAATAATGATAGCGAACAAGGTGTGTAATGCATAATACGCATAGCTAACATCAAGGTCTCAACAGTTAACTGGTTTGGTTTTGTTGTCAGAAACCAAAGACCAATAAAACAATTATAATCAAAGAGATATGCTGAAACAAGTTTTTGTAACAATGAATACTGGCAATGTGTTGACATTACATTTTGCTTTAAGCTGAAATGCAAACTTAATAACACATCATCGATGATCTACAAATAATCCATTTTTATTTTTAATTTTAACATGTCTTATGGCATTCCCTAGTGAATATGACAATATTGTAAATATATGAGTCATGTGCTTATTTAATCATATTTTATAAATATTGTAAGACCAATCAATTCATAAATATGTAGGATTTATTATATCAATGAAAACGATGCACTTATTATCATGTACATCAAATAAAATACAGGTAAATAAATTGTGGTTAAAATGAGATCTGGAGGAATGAAGTATGGTAAAAACAAAATAAATGAATAAAGCAAAGTCTGTTCATATTTTGTTTCAGGACAAATGATATGCTTTATGTAAATACAGTACTGGTTATAGACCAATTCTCATTGCATACCAATTGTCGCCAAAATAATAACTCTGTTAATAATATTATCCTGATGCTTTTTTTCGATCGTGCTTTTCAGCTATAATCACTTTTTATTTTTTTTAAAACAGGAACCAAAACTTTGCGTGTCGTCGCAAGTTATTATTAATATGGCGACAATTGGTACACGGCAAGAATTGGTCTATAACCAGTAAACAACAGAGCATAGAAGAAAAGTATGTGATGTGACCCATTAAATACTTTTTAATTGTCTTCTTTCATTTATATTTGGATAATCAGGAAGTACAGGCACTTGCAAATGCATAGAAAATAATTTTAAAAATCACAATATAAGAGCAGTGATATTAATTTATAAGAATTTATTGACAAAACAGATGAAAAAGAATTGGTACAGCTTTGTGACCAGTTTTTAATTTTGTTGATTATATCACATAATCATCATATTACTAGTATTTAAAGCAATTTCAATGACATGATCCATACAAAAGATTGAAGCTGACAAAGCTTTCTCCACTATGGCATCTATGACACTATGTCACAAGATAATACCTTAAATTAATAACAAAATTATCTAAAGATAAGATACTTACTACCAGAGTATTCCCAAAGTTTTATTTTTCTGTCAGCTCCCCCTGTTGCAAATATAGTTCCTGAGGGACTCCACTGAATTGCATTGACTTCACCTTCATGGGCATCCTGAAGTCAACCAAATTAATGGTATAAGTAGAATAAATATGCCATCACTGTATTAACATACCGTACATGTTTTATATAACACCAAAACCAATAACATTCACAAAATTCATTTTAAGAACAAAGAAATTCTAATCAGTAATCTATATTTGCATATCTTAAGCAGTCTAAATAATTGTGTTGACCATAGATATCAACCAAAATGCATTTAAAACAAAAAGCATGCTAGAAATGTGTCCACTAGACAGAGATACCCACCAGCCCCCCATTTCAATGAGTGGTGCCAACAGCTAGAGCATAGTGTGTGTGTGTGTGTGTGTGTGTGTGTGTGTGTGTGTGTGTGTGTGAATACAGATGAATAGATGTGTACAGTGAATGCATCAGACCTAGAATTTAATATAAATTTCATTTTAGCTGAAAGAACCAGCAGATTGAGAAATTGCTAGTCCTGCTGAATCTGCACTAGTTCTTCCCACAAAACTAGAAAAAGTCCAAAATACACAATACCAGTCCAACATAACATTTACAGGGACTAGCAGACATGCTAAGTTTCAGCCCTGTTTATGTATGCATTATATATATATAAACAAACAAACAAAATCACAGTGGATACCAAAAAAAGAGTCTAAACTAGAAAAAAAGCAATTAAAAAACATAATTACCTTTGCAAACACAAGAATTATCTCAAGTATTTACATTTAACACCAAAAGGGACATAACTCAATAACAAAGCATAACACACACGACTACAGAATAATGTGCACATGTTAACCTCATATCAATAATGCCAGTTTCTGGGAATGTTGTAAAACTAGCTGCACAAACAACAATTGTCAAAAATAGTATTGAAATTTAACACAAAAATACAAAATATATTTTGTGTTCAGATCAGGCAAAATGTGTCAGAGCAATCTGTGCATGCAAACTGCATATCGATAGTATGCGCCACATTTCTATGTAGTCCACAGAAAGATACATTAGTTCCTGCACATAATTATGTACTGGATGGATGGATGGATTGGATGGATGGATGGATGGATGGATGGATGGATGGATGGATGGAGATGGATGGATGGATGGATGGATGGATGGATGGATGGATGGATGGATGGATGGATGGATGGATGGATGGATGGATGGATGGATGGATGGATGGATGGATGGATGGATGGATGGATGGATGGATGGATGGATGGATGGATGGATGGATGGATGGATGGATGGATGGATGGATGGATGGATGGATGGATGGATGGATGGATGGATGGATGGATGGATGGATGGATGGATGGATGGATGGATGGATGGATGGATGGATGGATGGATGGATGGATGGATGGATGGATGGATGGATGGATGGATGGATGGATGGATGGATGGATGGATGGATGGATGGATGGATGGATGGATGGATGGATGGATGGATGGATGGATGGATGGATGGATGGATGGATGGATGGATGGATGGATGGATGGATGGATGGATGGATGGATGGATGGATGGATGGATGGATGGATGGATGGATGGATGGATGGATGGATGGATGGATGGATGGATGGATGGATGGATGGATGGATGGATGGATGGATGGATGGATGGATGGATGGATGGATGGATGGATGGATGGATGGATGGATGGATGGATGGATGGATGGATGGATGGATGGATGGATGGATGGATGGATGGATGGATGGATGGATGGATGGATGGATGGATGGATGGATGGATGGATGGATGGATGGATGGATGGATGGATGGATGGATGGATGGATGGATGGATGGATGGATGGATGGATGGATGGATGGATGGATGGATGGATGGATGGATGGATGGATGGATGGATGGATGGATGGATGGATGGATGGATGGATGGATGGATGGATGGATGGATGGATGGATGGATGGATGGATGGATGGATGGATGGATGGATGGATGGATGGATGGATGGATGGATGGATGGATGGATGGATGGATGGATGGATGGATGGATGGATGGATGGATGGATGGATGGATGGATGGATGGATGGATGGATGGATGGATGGATGGATGGATGGATGGATGGATGGATGGATGGATGGATGGATGGATGGATGGATGGATGGATGGATGGATGGATGGATGGATGGATGGATGGATGGATGGATGGATGGATGGATGGATGGATGGATGGATGGATGGACAAGTCAAATGTTAAATGCCCAATCACATCTATGGTGAAGATATAAAAAAAAAAAACATATATAGCCACACACTAACATTTTCATGGATATACAGTTATATCATGCATGATTGGAATCCAATGATGATAAGGAGGCATTATGAATGGAGATGAATGGATCAATGAATCTCTATGGATTAAACATCCCTCCATTTTTCTATTCAAAATTAATGCCTTCATGTCAAGACTACAGGTAGGTTTTAATACTCCTATCACTGCCAGAGCTGCCAACCCTCCAGACTCACAATTAGTGAAAAGAGGGATACAAATTAGTGAATTCTGAAAACAATTAGTGCAAAATTATACCATCACACTAGCTCCATCAACTTTGATGGTGAGTACCACATTATATGAAAATCCCAAAATAAAACTAAATCATATTATTTACACTGATTACATGTACTAATTTATTGGCAGCTAAATTTACTGATACACACAAACATCACATGCTATTTGCCATAATATGATACTGTGGCAGTCTTGAACTTCCTAAATTAAGCTATGGTAAATTTGTTTTCAAAACAGTTCAGACTTCTTGCCTACTGGTTAATCTTGGTGACTAAAACTATTGCCTAAGGAGGTACTAAAGTTTGTCATATTTTCCTCACAATAGAAAATAATCTTTCACTGTCACCATTGCTGATCTTCATCTGAGAAAGACAGGCTATGTTTAACAAGAAAGCTCACAAACAATGCTTCAGCACTGGTAGCATACATGACTTGTGTACTCCAACAATGAAATCTTCTGGGGGTGCTATAGCAGTGTGCTTTTTCACATCATTCTGCCACATGCCCAATGGAGTTTGTATCGTTGCTTACAATTTATGTCATACATGTACTTTGTAATAATATTACCACATGGTACATGTATGACAGGTAAACTGTAAGCATATAACCACATGGTACATGCTTGACAGGTAAACTGTAAGCAACAGTACCAGCCCTTGTGCATATTCCCAATTATAAAATTCACAGCACACTAATGTGAAAAATGTATAATGTACATCTGTGTTGGATGGCTGAATGCTAGGCCAAATTTTGGTGTACTCCAATCTATACTTCAATTTTTGTGGAATACAAATCTTTTCCTTGGAGGTAAACACATTTTAATTGCAGTGTAGCTTAATTATGAAATGGTATTAATCCAGAAAAAGAAATGTTGAACTGTGAAAATTAGTGGTGTGCATGCACAGAAAACTGTGAACTCAAGCAAGTTACAATATATGCTAATCTTTCGATCTAAGTAATTCCAACCCTTGTAAAAGCTGTCTTCATGTAGTTTCCCAACCTCTATATGCTTTTTACTACCAATGTGCTTCCTCACATTGTCCCTATCACCATGCCCATTGCTAAAATTTTTGGCACGCTGCAAAAAGCATGATGTATATCAGTATTTGATGGCTGAATGCATGGCCAAATTTTGGTATATTCCAAACTAAACTTCACCTTTTGTGCAATAGATTTCTTTTTCCTTGATGGTGAAGACATTTTGAAGATGCAATGCTGTACAATAATTCAAATCAGTGTTGGTAGCACATGTGGAGAAAATTTCCAGCTAGTACCTGGTTTCTTTCAAACTCAGTTGTAAAACTACTCTTTATATATATATATATATATATATATATTAAAATATGCTAAATTGTGTGCTAGCGGACCAACTGTACAAGTCAGCTATAGTTCTACTAATGTTGCAACTATCAGTACCAGACCATTTCGCCAACTGCCGATAGCGTGACTAACACTTAAGTGAAAAATTTTAAATAACTGAGAATTGGGGAATTTGTGATTTTCTTACATGCGGTGTGAATTCATGAATTACTCTAGAAAGTTGTGAAATTCATGCCAAAATCATGAGGGTTGGCAGCCAGGATCATAAATTAGTCAAATGCTTGAAGAAAAATGTAATCTGAACTCTACCTTGGTAAAAGTTCTTTACAGTCTAAATCTAAATTTAGTTTTAATACAAAATTTATTAGGTGGAAACAAAATTGTTTCTGACTAATAGCTGTAATACACATGAATATGGGCAACATTACATGCCTCACCTCTTATCCCTCAAATTGAACAGGACAGGAGCATTAGAATGCCAAAATCCTAAACAACATTAAGTAACTTCAAGGTCTCACCACAACCACGGATTTATTATTTGTAACCTTTGTAAATATTGTCTCTTATATGAATATAACAATGTTTGTTTTGTCCTTTTTGATAAAATACTTACAAATTTATACTGAGCTTTGCTGGGAAGTGATGTTATTAAACACACCGGTGGAATAAGATATGTTGAACTGAAAGAAAAAAAGGACATGGAATAAAATCAACTAATGAAGCAATTTTATATTGCCAGTATTCTTTACTTGGCTTGATATTATCTTGAAAACTAAACATTTTTCCTTCACAGTCTGCTTTAATAAATACAGCACTAACGTATTATATGACCCTTTAGATTAACATGTTTCCCTTTATTCACTGGGTTTGGTCTGAAATCCCATCTTGACATGTACTGGAGAACTCTGCTATAATGTGGTGTTTGAGGTCTGAAATTGCTGACCACATTAGAGTGACAATTATCAAAAATTATATAATGTGTGTCTAGAGGTGGAGAAAGGAACAAACAAAATGCCAGTAAAATATTTAGTGTATACAGTGTGAACCCACTGTAGCATGCTTCATACATGGAATGGCTCCCAAAATTTCATATACATGTAGTTTTCTTGTACACAAAATTGGTTTTCTTAAAAGTACGAAAAAACCCAAAATAATTTTATTATTATTTCAGGGAAGAGATTGCGTATGAATAATACAAGATGATTATGGTGTGGCTCCTGAAATTTTATATGCAATTTCCTCATACAAGAAAAAATGGTGTTTTTTCTTAAAAGTAAGAAAAATTTCAGGAAATGTGCAATACGTCGCCAATGTAGCAAATTGCTAATTTGTTTTATTGGCAGCAAAATACACCATCTGGCAATAGTTTTTATTGGTGACATTGTTGGCTGTTTAAACTTGCATATGCAAACATTGTTTTGGAGTGGATAAATTCAGGGGTTCCATTAAAGGAAGCTGCAAAGCTGATATGAAATGCACTGAAATTTATTTATTGTTACTTAAACAAATTCTTTGTCCATTTTGACAAACCATCTTAACTGTGCCTTGTTATATCAAAATCCACTTATGCTGACATCTAGCATGAATACTGCATGTTTTGAGACATCTGCTTTTTTTCAAAATTACATTTCTGGTTGCAGTGATCAACCAGATGAGGCATTAACTCATAATCTATCTTTGGTCAGATTTTTGGCCCCTCACTAGTAATTAATATATTTACATAGACTGACATTTATATATGGATGGTAAGAAAATTCCTCTTCTTTTCAATCTGAATTAAATCCATCACAACATTCCCGTCATCATGCCAGAACAATGTATGTCATCAATTGACCTTTCTTTAAATTTCTGACGCATGCATGGAAGGCAGCATCACTCCACTACCACAAATGTAAAAGAAAACAAAAAAAAAAAAAGCTCACTTGTTTATTCAGTAGGCATGGAGGAACAGTAACTACAGTTGACCATATGAGGAACAATTCATTTTTAAACAAAATGTACCCAAATAAAAAAGTAGCTAAAATTTCAAAGAGAACATTACCTTTGAAGCACCAATTGCTAAGAAAACATACTAAGCAAATCAGAAAAAAAATAGACTTGATCATGCAATACAACGTTTCGATGTTGCCACCAGCCACAATAAGAAATGGGTATTTGGTTCTCCAAAGCTGTCTTTTAGCAGTGATTTCAATAATGCATGTACCCGTATCAAAGAAAGCCAACCTCAGTTTAAAAACAAAACAACAAAGAAACCTTTCTTCAAAGTCAGTACCGAAAAAAATAAAAGCACTGGAATCTGATAGATTGTTTCATTTTTCAATGTGGCTGGAACACTATTACTGTGCCGTGAAAGTTTCCTTTGTGCAGGAAAAAAGTTGATGCTTATGAACTCAATGGAATGTTATCAAAATGCAAACTTTTACAGACTTTGAAACCAACTGAAAAGTAAATGTGCTTCATTATTCATTATGTGATTGTGCTATTCTTTTCCACTGAATTCAGACCTATATGACCTGTGATAAAGTTATTGAATATTTTAAGAGATAAGATAAGATAAGAATTTTTTATTTCAGACTGCATAATCCATACATCTAAATTAAAATACTGATATAGAGTAAAACATTGTAAACATAAAAGAACATATATACATATATATATATATATATACATACATACAAATATATATATATATATATATATATATATATATATATATATATATACACATATCCATAAACACATACATATACATACATTATATATATATATATATACATATATATACATACATATACACTCATAAACATATACACATACACACATACATATATACATACACATATACATATATATACATATACACACACACACACACACACACACACACACACACACATATATATATATATATATATATATATATATATATATATATATACTAAAACATATATACATATCATATGTACAAGTATTCAGATACATTTACAACAATTATTTTCACCATGCATTGTTAACAAATGAAATTTGAGTGACACATTTAAATAGCAATTGGTTCCATCTACTAACAATGTGAGAATTAAAATTAATGTCATATTTCCAAAGTGATTTCAATATACAGTTTTCGCTATTAGAAAGTCTTGTTATCATTGAATATACATACTTTCTCATTACTTCCTCAAAACTTAATACATTATAATTAAATCTTGGTGTATGCATGTTTTCAATAGAATTACTTGTATTGTGGATTAAATGTATGTGACATGATTTGCAGGTGAGTATATGTTGATACTTAATTCATTGCTATACATTAGAGATGTATATATAAACAGTATACACATGTATGTACCAAAGCATGGTTCTCTGAATAAAGTAAAATATTATATATGCCTTCTCTGTTTTCACTACAGGTGTATTTCTCATTTAATATGCATCGATTTGAGATGATAACTGTGCCAATGAAGCACATGTTTTTGCACACACATTGATTACCTATCATCCTGCATAATTTTTCAGGTACATATATATTTTCTTCAGGTAACTGACCTGGTTGCTTATAACATGGTTTGGTCATTAACATGGTCAGGTTCTATGGTTCCCAACTACCATGCTATAGAAGTTCACACTGTATAATATTGATGTTTTTGTCTTCAAAATATCAAAATGAAATCAGTCAGAAATAAAATCTGGAGGTTAGTGTATTTGTTATATATGCCCTACTCAGCATTCTTATGTAAGTCTATAATGTTTTTGGTTTTTTTCACTTTCATGATTACAGATTGTAAGGGTTATATTGTAAAAAAAACATTACATAGCCAATTTTTGTCTATGATTGTAATTTAAGATAATTATCATCTGTAGGAAAACATGTATACTTGGAGCTGAGTTCAGGACATTGTTTATTCCCTCAGAAATTCCTGGTCCACCTGATGTTTGTCATGTTCTTTATTAAAAATCATGTAAATGAAATGAAATTGTTCTAGAAATGAACTTTTGACCCTCATTCCTTTCTCTTACAGTGTCTTAGGTTCTAATATGAGGGTTGTTTATATCAGATTATTCATTCCCATCTTAACATCTATAGTGGATTCGGTCATTTAGTTGTAAATTGAGACAATTTATTTAAATTATTCACTGGAATTACAAAGTGCTCACTGATACTTTTGACCTATATCACCATTTTGAGATAATTGAATTCATTTCAAGATTTTCTGGATTATATCACTGTGATACATCAAGACTGTTAGCACACTGCCACATGCCAGGATACTAGTATATCAGCACATTCATTCATGGGAATTCATTCAAACCACCAATGAAATTTATTTGGGATACTATATACTTTTAGGACTATGTGTGATTTAATTCACAATGCTGTAGTTTGTTTTACATTTTCACTTTGTATTCTAGGGAAATGAATTTTTCATTGAATATTACTAAACCTATTTGTTTTCACTCTTCAGTTACTTAGTTCAAGACCAAAGAGTTCTAACAGCATGATCATGTTGAGTACTGTAATGGTATCTTTCTTACTACAAGACCAATCTAAGCTGTGTCCTAACTGTCTATAATATAATCATTCTGAATATCCTAATGATAACTCTTTGACTTTTAAAAAATTTATAATATAAATTCTTGACATTTACCTCATTCAAAGATCACAAAATTTAGCCTATGATTTGCTGGCAAGACAAATTGATATTTTGCTGGTCTTAGTTTAGAGTATCATGTAAAGAAAATAACTTAACAACTTACAAACCATTCAACTTATGCTTTAATTAGTCCTTGAAGGTCAGTTCCAGCATAAGTCATTCGAAGCTGTAATCAGATCCTGAAAGTCAATCCCAAAGTATGCCATTCTCAACTGTAATCAGTCCTTGACAGTCAGTCCCAAAGTTTGTCATTCTAAGCTGTAATTAGTCCTTCACAGTCAATTCCAAAGTGTCATTCTAAATGTAATCAGTCACTGATGGTCAATACCAAAGTGTGTCATTCTAAGCTGTAATCAGTCCCTGATGGTCAACCTCAAATCTCATTCTAAGCTGTAATCAGTTCTTGATGGTCAATACCAAAGTGTCAATCCCAAATTGTTTCACTATAAGTTGTAATCAGTCCTCAACAGTAATTCCCAAATTTTCATTCTAACCTGTGATCAATCCTTTATCCCAAATTGTGTCATTCTAAACTGTAATTAGTCCTTGATAGTCAACCCCAAAATGTGTCATTAGAAGTTTATAATTTATTTTACTCTGGATATTTATCAAATATACAGACTGGCTCTGTTTTATCAGATTTCTAGCAAATACAATTTAGGTCAATTGTGATATCACTAATAACTGTAGCACCTTACTTTGTTCATTAATTTCTTTATGACTCTTTCTCTGGATAAAATGTTATTATTTTCTCCCAGTTGGTGAATATACTTTTCTGACAATGATTTTAATTAGTTAATTTAATATCAAAAAACTGCAAATTAATGAAAACAAATGTTGATTTGCATGAAATAGGACAAACTGGTAATTGCTAAAGATATAGGTGCTAATTTCTAGGACTAGATTGAATAGCCATGTTTAAATATCTAAATATCTATTTAAATATATCAAATATACTCACTTAAAATTAAAGAAAAACTGCAAACAACAAAAATCCTTATCTGCTGTAGCATAATGCACCTAGAATCAATGTGTATATGTTTGTTCTACTGATAACTCCTAACATACTGCACAGACCCAGATCTACATTATGCAATGGCAGATCTGGGTCTGTGCAGTTTGCAGATGAGCTTGACTAATATCAAGTATATGCAGTAATGTGATTACAGTAAAACCTGTCTTGTAAGACCATGCTGAGACCATACATCTTGTGATACCAGGTTCTCAAACCAAAGATTTATTGATTTTATTGTTTATAACCTGTTATGACCATATGTCTTGAAAAAATAATTTTTCACAGAAGGCTTTACTGTACAAAATGTATCAATGAATATGACCTATATTTTTTAAAAATAATTAATAGAGAAAATTACAAGCAATGCAATCTGAATACATTTCAATAACTTTGGATTCTA
This sequence comes from Potamilus streckersoni, assembly GCA_016746295.1. Taxonomy (NCBI): domain Eukaryota; kingdom Metazoa; phylum Mollusca; class Bivalvia; order Unionida; family Unionidae; genus Potamilus; species Potamilus streckersoni. The sequence goes on along the minus strand of JAEAOA010000647.1, from coordinate 16,742 downwards.
TCTAGTTACAGTATATGACTGCATATTACTTCATATTTTGTTGTAAAATGACTATTGTAAACAACTAAAAATTTCTTATATATCAAAAAATCCAATTGAGAAAGGTATTTTAAAATTTAAGTCAGTGACAACTCGAGATACAGACGACTCACCAAATGATAAAGCTATGTGACATCTCACCAAATGACACAAGTGAGCTAAATGTCAATTTGCTGATAGTGTACTTTACAAATTTACAAATTAAATGACACAAATGAGCCAAATGTCAATTTGCTAATAGTGCACATTACAATTGACAGGCTTTATAAACTCAAGCTTGTCACAACTATTGTTTGAACATGTTAAGTTTGAGTCAACACAAGATTCACTGAGACTGGTTTGCAAAATTATCATTGCTGACCATCGTACTGCATCAAAATGGACAGCATTAATATTTTGTCTGGGGTTTCGCCCAGGAAAGAAGCAAAATGGAGGTGGCCTATAAAGTCATTGTACATCATCTTGATAAAACAAGAACCTGTAGGAAATGCAGAAAATGTACTGGAAAGCAATTACTATTTGTTATGGTACATATTGACTAATCAGCCTGTATAGTCCTGACAGTATTGATGTAAAGGCACAATAAACTACAGGAAGATTATATGATACTATTAAAAAGTCAATGTTTGCAACATCAAGCATTATAAACTGGGAAATTTAAGAAAGTGTGGAACAAAAAATTACTGTACTCATTTATCTAAAGAGCTCACTTTGCATTGAATAACAGTATGCACCCATTATGCAATGAATGATAGAAGAGGCCCACCATGCAATATATGATAGAAGAAACCAAATGAATGACAGAAAAGGGTGGTGTGGTGTTTATGATTACACAATATGCAAAACATAAAGAGCAGCAGAGAGGGTGAATCCTACAACAATATATTTGCGACAAAATCGATTAAAGCCTCAGAATGCCAATGGAGCCTTCCTACGAAATCTCATATTTTAACCAAAAAAAAATTAAAGGTCCCATTTTACAAATGGAGCCTTAGCGATTTTGTCGTGAATACATTGTCATAACCACACTCAAATTGCTGCCATCTACGTCTACAAATTTTTGCGACAAAATCGATTAAAGCCTCAGAATGCCAAATGGAACCTTCCTACGAAATCTCATATTTCAACCAAAAAAAAAATAAAGACCCCATTTTACAAATGGAGCCTTAGCGATTTTGTCGCAAATACATTGTCATAACCACACTCAAATTGCTGCCATCTACGGTCGCAAATATGTTGTCATTTCACCCTCTCTGCTGCTGATTAATACAAATTATTTGTTAGCTTTTCACAAACAGACTAATCGATAATACTTCACCACGTAGATCAATTAAATTATTTGACTGATCGGTGAGTGTAAAATTAATTCTGGTTAGTGAATCATTTTGACATTGCATATAGACTGGATTAGTCGGATTCTCAACAATTAAAAATCCGGGGGGTGCTGTTGGTGCAAATGAATAAAGAATGTAACCCTGTCGGGCTTGATTTGATTGTTCCATATTAATTTGATAACTTCCTTCGATTACATCACACGTTAAATTAAGTGCGATCACCGATGAAATATCCACATTGTTCGGTGCGATATGTCTACCGTCGCCGTCGGGAGAATTATTATGAGTGAGGATAATAGGCTTCGGCTGGCTATCTTTCCATGATTGATAGATTTTATTAAATCCTTCGTCGATGGCAGTTCTGAGTTTTTTCTTTAACTCGGGAACATTATATCCTGGTAATTTATAATTTGGATTTTCATTTATATTTTTTTTATAATCTTGAGCTGAGCTAGTTCTTGAAATTGGGTTATTTTCATCAGTGAAGAGATTAGTAATCCTCGAATTAAATATTTCCATGTCATCGATGATTTTATTACCCGCGGAGACTACACTAATGAACTCAGCTTGTGTGAGAAGACCGGATCTTAACGATGGTAATAACAATTTAAAATCATCATTCATTCCTCTGAAGATAAAAAATTCAATATCTTCCATTGCTGGACTTGTTTCATGTATTTCCAGAATTTCACCTTCCTGTGGGATATAATCATTATAAAATGGAGTTAACCACTCATCTTTACCATATTCATTCTTACGTCGATAAGTTTTTGTAAAGTTTATATCGAGGAGGGTTTTATATCCTTTTGATGGATTTTCAGGTCCTATTTCATCAGTGACGTAATCAGATTTTACAGGCTCGGGCGTGGAATTACCAGCACTTCTAGGTGGATCTTCGGGCCATCCTAATACTGTTCTTATTGAACTGTTATAAATATCTACAACATACCCAGGAGAGCCTATTTCAATTGTAGATGACAGTGTTGGTTCATGAACTGTTATCGCAATTTTTGATTCTTTTTTAGTAATGGATTTTATTCTACGTTGTAATTCATTATTAATTTGCTCAATTTGATAGGACCCAGTTGGTATTGAAACAACGTTCCAATCTGGAGTGTCATCTTTTTTATTCCTATATGCAAATACCAGAGAATTATTAGGTCTCTGACCGCCAAATGGAACCGATCTGATATTAGGCCAACTATGATACACTCGTAATTTTGCCAACGCGATTTCCTTTACTGAAACAGGTGAGGGAAAATTCACACTGAATTTAGGGTTTGTTGACGATATTGATATCATACTTGTTTTCCGCGGAGTGGTATTTTCTGCTATCCGCTGAAGTAGTTGAATCTCTTGCGACATTATTATTATTATTTACAATGTCTAATTTTGCAATAGATGAAAAAACGCTAGCGTTTTTAATCGTAGTATCATAAATACGTATCATCGCGGAGAATTCGTCTTCGGTAATTATCGTATCATCAATCGATGATGACATCAACGAGGATAATTGTGAGTAACCGTTAGATACTGCTTGATGTTTTACTATATAGTCGTTAAGTTTTTCTTGAGAACACGATGATATTTTTTTAGTAATAGCATTTGCAAGTCCAGCAAATGTTGTCACCGCGGAAATAGCAATTGGGACAGCAATCGGAGCTACCATTGTTACTGAAGATAGTATAATACCAGCACCGGCCATTATACCAGATACCGAGTATACTGTAACATCAATTGCGGTAATTCTCCTGCGATACTTTTTAATTTTTATTTCATATTCATCAATGAGTGTTTTGAGTTTTGTTAAGAAGTCTTTGACGGTATCATAGCGATATTGCGATGATGGAATCATATTATTTTAAAACCTCAAGTGGTTTTTAATTGTTAAAAATTCTAATTTAGATCAGCTACAAACTCCATGTACCATACAAATGATGTCTTATTTAAATTAGGATCAGTGCTTGTTATTGTAAACCGTTTGTATTCACCCACGTCAATAGTCGTTGAAATCACGTTGTTGTATCCATATGAAGTCGATGATGATATATTAAACTGATTCAGTGACACTATTGTTAATCGATAAATACCCTTGTTTGACACAGTGAGGGTTACTGTATTCTTTTTAGGTTCCCAATCTAATGATCCAGAGAGAACTGTGTATATCATATTTATGATATTTCTCTCATGAGGAATCTTTATTCTTTCAAGTAGCGGAAGATTGTCTGTTTTAAATTTTGTAATATCCTCGATAGATTTTTTAATACTATTAATGCTATCTCTAATAATACTAAATCCAGCATCATTAATATTTTTAATACTGGATTTAATTTCATCAAAATTGGATTTAATTTCAGCGAGAGATGGAGAGGTTACCGCTGGTGTTCCAAAGAATTTATTGATAATATTTCTACGAAGGGAAGTATATGTTGTTATATGTTTTTCAAGTTCTTCATTTAAATTTTTTAATGCATCTGTGATTGTAGAAACGAGTACACCCGGTTTGAGTTTTCCATCATTTGAATATAACGCTATTGTATCTTCAACGACGTCACGTCTTCGTATTAAGACATCATCCAATGAAACATTACTAGATTTCAATTTGCCCTGGCGATCTTGAAATACAACTATTTCCCCAGGATCTACACTTGACAAATTTAATGTCTCGGCGATTTCATCTTCGATTATTTTTTTTACACTTTCGACAGCGAATTTGCTATCGGTTTCTGTTTTTTTTGATTCTGATAAAGGTCGTCCCCAAATATCAATCATTATACGAAAATGCTACGTTTTTCTAAATCATAACGCTATCGTTTTTGCCATTGCCTGCTAGTATATTCATTAACAACAACTTGTGGTGGTTTTCTTGGAAATTTAGATATCTCTGCAAGGAAGTTTAATACCTCACGACCGCATATCGGTGGATCATTTAACTGTTGTGTTGGTAGCGTGGAATAAAAAATTGGAGATGACTTTGTTATTGTGGATACATATCGCATGAATTCTTTTGGTGGAGCTAATCCATATGAATCAAAATAGACAATTCCACGTGGATCAATTGCATATGCGACCCAATGAGTTCCTTTTCCGCTGCTGTTATCGAGATTGATAATACCCGTTTCATTTTTCATTGGTTTTGACGGTAATTGATCTCTCATGAAAACTCCTCTAAAGTTTTTTATTGATAATGATTTTACAGCATCAATTAAATCAAAATTGGACATTGGTGAAAATCCTAGGGATTTTTCCACTAATAAGCCGTTCCTGGTATTCTTAGGCCCGTGCCCTTGTACCAATTGTGTGGAGTTCCTGGTAGTCTTAGACCCTTTCCTTTTTTTTTATAGCCTTTCCCAGTAGCTTTTTTCAGGGCCATTCCTGCAGCAGTACCAACGGCTCCTAACGCTGCCGCCTTCGCAACCGCTGGGGCAGCCGCTGCAATCAATGCTGGAATAGCAGCTAACAGCGGGAATATTCCACCCGATTTTATCATACTGGCGATTGCTGCTTTCGAAAAATCAATTTGAACTCCTCGTTTGTTCTTTAGCGCATCATTGAAATGTTTTATTTGACGATCTGTCAGTGATAATTTATGTGCACCACCGGACATTTGAGTGGGTTTCAACGTTATTGTAGTTCCACATTCTTTAGCCGACTTTGATTTCAATTTCTTGACCTGACCATCAGTCAACTGGACATTAACAATACTATATGTCATTCTATTCTAAAATGTAATTTACACTTTCAATTGATCTTATTGTGAAAATCCTAACTACATGTTTTCCACTGGTGCATCAATAAGTCTCATTCGTCCGCCAACTCCTTCTAACAACATTGATTTATCACTGAGAATGACAGCAACTGCTCTATAATCGGCTATACCAGCAGGGCGTTGTACCCGAGCTTGGAAGTATATATCAACAACAGATTGTCTCATCATGTCAAGATGTTCCAATGAAAAGTAATAAATCGGATAGTGTTTTTCAAAATCAATTTGCGATATTTGCAAACCAGTATCAACATTTTGATCACGACCCATATACGACAATATTCTATGATATACACGAGCTATGTTGTTGTTTTCATAATTAAGATGTACAATCTCTGCTGGCTCTTGTTGTCCGTTTATTCTCAACGAAACTTCACTTACTCCTAATTTATCAAATATCATATGACTAGATAATTGTCGACTCACTCGATTTGCATCCTGTAACGCTATAAAGATATGACGTGGAGCTGAAACACCTTGTTTTGATGCTAAGTGCCATGTAAATGTGCCATTTACATTATCCTGCTTCGTATCAGTCGTTGTTGTTAGCCAACTTAGCAATGATTTTCCACCTGTGTCCATAAACGATAGTAATTCTTGCTCTATTGTAACTGCTGGTGTCAAGACGGGTATCCATAGAACCAATTTATTTAAAATGACTTTACCATCATCAACACCATTAGCATGCCAAATTGCATCATTGTCATTTTCTTTTCGCACTAACACAACCGTATGCTTTGCTCCATAGATGACTTTTCTGACATTTCTACAGAATCCGAATATATGATGTAACGGAATTGCACATGAAAACCGTCGATGTTGTCCTTTCAATGTTCCATTTCGTGTTGCAAATCCTAGATTGAAATTACCATTAACCCTTTTTAAAATGTCGAATTCAGCGCCTGGTCTATCTTCACGGTCTAGATTAGCTGCGAGTTGTTGATCAGCTTCTGCAGTAGCTTGCGCAGTTCGTACTTTAATAAACTGAATATGGTCAGCATGTTCAGAAGTATCCTTAGCAAACATCATAGACGGACCAGCCGACCTTGTATAATCATCAGAATATCTCGCAAGTCCGATTATTGTTGTTGCAATATCAACATTTTGTTCTATTGATTCAATTTCTTTTCCATCAATGATATATCTTGCACTGTTAAATAGCGCCATAATGCCATTATTTACGAAACCAACTCGGATATTTTGGTCATTCCCATATGGCGTATCAGCTGCAACATTTGTTACAAGTTCTCCTTCTACTTCAATAAACGCCTCACACGGCAAAAAGTATCTACTTGTATCTTGAACTTGAAGTTCAACTCTCCCTCGTTGATTAGGCTCTCTTGCAGGATAGGCATAATACTGATAGTTAATTTTAGAATCATCTTTATTCACCGGTGCCGCCATATCAAACGCTGGATCAGCAATTTTTTTAAATGCCATTTATACTAAAACGTATCGTTTTTCTAAATCATTTTCTTTTTCGATTTCCTCCAAGACCGCTTCCCGCTATCATACTTGCAATATTACTACTATCTGGTGAAGTCATTGCTAATGATGCTAGTTTTTGTTCCACTGCGTTATTTATCACTTTACTGACATTTGCAGGCATCATTGTTGTTGAAGGTAGCGGTGGTGGTGGTTTTCGTCCGAATCTAGATTTCACCAATGACGTTATTCTATTCTTTGCGGTAGAAAAGGCCGTTCCTGCAAGATCTCCAACAGCGTTAATTCCCTTATTACGAATAACATCAATGGCTTTCATCGCTAATTGTTTAGCAATTGGTGCTACTTTTGGGGCTATTCTTGTGAATAAACCAGCCATGATATTTCCAAGGCCGTCACCGTAGTATGCCTTATAAACGGGCAATCTTGAGTTCACTACATACACGTTTGTTGGTTTATTGTGATTATAGTGTACTATCATCTTATTTGAAATGACTTTGCAATTTCTAAATACAATTTCAATCACTAAATTCCCCCGGAATTCCGTCTATTAACTCATCCAAGAGTTCTCGATACGTATGAATATCAATTATCCCACCTTGGAATAATCGTCTGCAAATATCAAATGCTTCATTAGTTATTTCGACTGAGTTATTTCCAGCTCGCTTACCTCCCATAAGAACCTCAAGTCGTGATATATCATTAATGATATTACTAGGACACATATGAGAATCATGATGAGAACTTCCATAACCCTCTCCTGAAGAACTTTTTGATTCGGAAACGTTTTGAATTTCTGGAGCTGGTTCGGAAACGTTTTGAATTTCTGGAGATTGTCGACCTTGACCTCGACCTCGACCTCGACCTTTTTGTTGTTCTTTTCGTTGTTGTTGTTGTTGTTGTTGTTCTAAACCATACGCATCAACTCCCATTTTAAAAGCTCTGTATTCCAATGTATCCTTATTTAAATTTCCGGGTTCATTTTTATTAATTTTAAATAACCAATCCACCCATTGATCTCGTTTTATTATGTTCTTTTTATACTCATCTTTTAAAAATTCCCTTCTGTTATAATAACGTTCGGCAGCGAATTTACCAAATAACACATAGTCTTCAGGTTTCAGCAATTGAATTCGTCTGATTTCTTCTATAGCTTCATCAGTGAATTTCTCGTTAAAAGGAACAATTTTTTTAACGGGGTTATCATCAGTATCAATATTACCCATTTGTTGTATTTCTCGCTGAGTTTGTAACTCACCTGAAAGCTGTTTTATTCCCTCGTGAGTTTTTTCAGTTTCTGTAGCAATCTTTCCTAATACATCAATAATAGGTACTGCTCCCTCTTTAGGGATGTCGCCGTATATAGCACGTTCTGTTGCAAGTTTCATATCTTTAGTGGCTTTAGTTACAGGGGCAAAAAGTTGTTCGCTTCCAATAGAAAAGTCAGTCTGCGCTTGCTGTCTAAGTTGTAGTTTATCTCGCACGTTATCTCGAATTGGTATAAACTCTTTCAGTAATGCTAACCTCTCACGGGCTAGTCTGGTACTTAATGCTTCTGAAGTCATTATTGGAAATGCTAACGATTTTTCAATTGTCGGTTTCACTTGCATCAATCAAACATCTTATAGATTTCACTTTCAAAGCAATCTCTGACCGAACTTGGTACTGTTCCCCGAGTTTCTTTCTAATGGCTTCAACTATACTAAATAGCCGAATGAATAAATTAATATCATTGTTATACAAAGAAGCATTAACCGCTTTTTGGATTCTTTTTATCAGTGAATACATTTTAGGTAGAACATATCTTCCATGTTTCAATTGTATATCAATTTGTTCAAATTCATTCAAAAGTCTGTCTTCATTCAAAAATTCAGAAAGTACGATTCCTTGATTTCTTAAATTTGATATTTCTGTGATGATAGATGTAATATCTTGAAATTCCATTTATTATTATTACTAATGTATTCTCTTATCTTTAAAATATTTTTATATACAAAAAAACAAAACATATACAATGCCCGTCTCTTCCTCATTCGAGTTCCGAGGCAAGAAAGGGCACATACATTAAAGACTTATACAATACCCTAACCCCCCAATCGAGTTCAAGGGCGGGTTATATGGGTATTAGACGTGAAATCCAAGTGATTTCTTTACAAACATTGAACATATAACATAAAGCCTCATTTGGAACCTCTTTCGCGCCAAACGACGTCAAAGAGGCCCAGAGGGGGGACAGCACATTCTTGGAACTCATTTAGTGCCTTCGCATTATATAAGCCCAAGGGCCACAAACATAGATCTCCCAATTGGAAGCTCTAACGTAACAAATGCTATATTAGGTCTTCCGGAAGATATGTTGTGGGGGGGACAGTACATTACATATAGGATGATATATATACAATGAATGAATATTTACAATGAATGAGTATTTACAATGAATGAGTATTTACAATGCGATTATATAGGATATATACAATGAATGAATATTTACAATGCGATTCAATGAATGAATATTTACAATGAATGAATATTTACAATGAATGAGTATTTACAATGCGATTATAGGTTATATATACAATGCGATTATATAGGATGGTTATATACAATGAAATGATAGGATGGTTATATGATAGGATGGTTATATGATAGGATGGTATGATAGGGACAGTACAGGACGATACAAACATGAAACGACGGGGCGGACCTACACCCAATCTGCCAATCAAAAGCAACCCAAGAAATTAACCCTGGTTGCAGTTGAAAAAATTCAACCACACCATGTCAATGGCGTGGGAGGTTTGATTGGCAAAGTGGGCTTCGTTTTAAAGCCCCAAACTTATTACGGCTCATATTATATATAAGGTGAACTAATACTGCAGTGTCAATGTGTAGGTGTGTATTTATTTTCCTAGCATTTCATAATGAATACTGTGTAGTAATTTCAATGGAAGCTAAGTATTTAAATAAAACATTAAAACAAGAAATACAACTGTTAAATAATAGCAATTTTTTTTATTAATTTCTATAATATTACGATTAAATAATCGTAGTAATAATGGATTTACATGACAAGATAACTCTGTTATGGGGATCCCTGTCAATTCAGGACCTGCTATTTCTTGAATCGAGAATGATATTTTTCTGAATTTTATTACACATAGCCACACTAAAAAAACTAAACTACATGTAGCGCATTTTACTATTTTGACCTCACATACAATCTATTTTAATTTGTAATTTTAAAGTAATTTCATTTTCATACAAACGCTGTTAACGCTGTCCTTGTAATTGGGATTTTTAAAAAATCTATTAATAGAACCCTGGCCCAGTGTCTTGTCTTACACGCGCGCGTTCCGGTACAATAACTATATTTACTATGTGGCTGTTCCGGCTGTTCCAGTTATTGTCATTTACTCTTTTAATGCATATATACGTGAATATTGCGAATAAATATTGAAAAAAAAAATATGTACACAATGATATTAACGCGCGAAACGTTTTTAGTGTATTGCCCTATGGTAATTGATCTGAATGGTAAAATCATGCAAAAATGACTAAAATAGCATAACTCACTATTGAGAGTTATCTTGTAAATAGGAAAACTTTATTCTATGTCCATTTTTCTTTGAGATAGCTGTTTGATAAATCCCTTCAGCAACTTTTCGTACTGAAGGAATACATATTCCAAAATATTTTCCCGCAGCATTCATTGAATGAAAAACTCTTTCTTCATTCGTCGTTGTATCAAATGACTGTACTGGTCTCTTTCCAACTGACTTACAAGTCCCTGTCTTTCCGTTTTTTATATTCTCTCTTTGAGAAATGCATTGTAAATTGGAAATCGCGTTATTTTGAATATTAGAATCAATGTGATCAATAACACAGCCATCTTTAATCGGTCCCATATAACACTCAAAGACTACCCTATGACAGAGATATCCCTTTCCTCCAGCAGTAAATTTCAAGTATCCCTGATTATTAACATATCCCACGGGTTTCTTTAGTCTACAGTGTCTAACAACACCATTACGAGATATTTCATAATTAACGAGTATTGGATGTGGTCTGAATTCTTGCTCCATTTATATAATAATACTATTTGTCTAATTCATTATTTGCTTTAATTATAAATCTATTAATGTAGTCTTGAGGGGTTTTTATGATTTTGTCTTTGACAGAGTCATGGTTAGGGTCAATGATGGCGTTTTTTATTCGTTTATCATAATAACGTTTCAATTCTCTAAACCGCTTACCCCCACAATTGATACATAATTGTGATTTTCCTCTCACACCCACCCCACAATTTATGCATGGGGACGGGCCTGTCGAATTATTTCTGACACTCTGTAAGTGATATCCACAGAATTCACCTCTACACGATTTATTGCATGGGGTTACTGATCCGATCATAAGCCATTTGCAGTGATTCATTATATATAAACAAACTTTTCTATTTAAATACTTGTCTTATTTATATGAATGAAGAATTCAAGAGATTATCGGCAATCAAGCCTCGGAAAAATATTAAATTCAATCTTGATAGAACTCTCGAAGACGTACCAAAAGAGAGAATAACTAATAGAAGTCTGATTAGAAAAATACGAGATTGTGTTCATGAGTTTAAACAGGATGGTGCATCACACACCTGGTCAACATTTAGAATTGATGGTGTTGTTGATGCTAGAATGAATGATGAAACAGCAGCTATGATACTATCACAACTTGGCAATAAACGGTATTTTATCAGAGTGAAATTCATTATCAAATTAGAATCGGGCGAATATATTATAAGAGACAAATTTGTTCCAATTCTCAAAGATGGGACATCAGTCATTGTTAGCCGTTATTCCAGACCAGGGCTGTTAACTGGAATTGATAAACCATACTATGAAAAAGCGTATCCAGAAACAGCAGTCGTTTATGGGATGTATCCGTTAAATAACCCTGACATTGGAAAACTAGCACCAATGAAACAGTCAACGTCAGCGGAAAAGCCACTCAACTGTGTGGCACAAAGAGTCTTAGAACATTTTACAAATGCACTCCGTGGGAATAAATTAACCGATCTAAGACATAAAAAAATAGATGAATGGGAGCTAACAGTGAAAGAGAACGGAGCAACTATTTCCGATATAGCTAGATTGGAAAAGTCGTTGAGATTTCCGATAACCGTTTTAACGATAACTGGCGAAGTATTATACGAATCGAAATACAATAAAAACGGAGCTCCAATCAAAATTATTGATCATAACAAGCACGCATGGACATCCGCGGTTACAATATTCCCGCGAGACAGAACAGTGAAGTATATCCCAGAAGAATTCATCAAGGATGGTATTCTCACTGAAGAAAGATTATTCGATGCTATTGCTAGTTTGTGTAAAAACGACCATGTATCAGTATGGCTACTTCATAGTTTTGAAGATGAAGAATGTCAATTCAATCAATTTGTGAAACCTAACGGTGAATTATATCGTAGTGAAAGTCTACATAATAGGATGAAAAATCTAGCAATAAGTCTCAGTGAAAACGCTAGCGTTTTTAATGGAAAATCTGAAGATTACGAACAGTTACTTACAAATTGTTTTACAATTCCATCAGTTGCAGCTCATTTTGCAAGAAAGAAAAATAATTGGAAACCAACACGAAAAGAGTTTTTACAGGATGTTCAATCCAGCTGTTTGGAATATTATCATGGCGGTCTATGGAACGTTAAGTACAATCGTGAGAATATGATATCAGTTGATATCGTTGCCTGTTATCCAGGAAGTTTTCTAGGATATGGATTCGCTGGTGAGTATTTTAAACGGTTTGGACATCCCACACATGAAATGACTCGCGTTGCTATTAATGGACCACTGCCTGATTTTGATTTGACCGGTTTTGCTTGCGTAGTATCATTTGAATTCGCTGAAGGACTTCATCCGTGTTGTTATGTTTGGATTGGTAGACACATGGCTGAAAGGATGTGGTTACCAATAGTGTTATTGCGATATATGATTGATTGTAAAATGTTAGTTTCGTTGATTGTCAGCGAAGCGATTATCTCATATCGAAAACAAACCAATGTCTGGTTACCAGAACCAGAATGTCTTGATAGTATAATCGATAAGTCTAGAAAACATATTGATGCTGACGAGGAGTACATTATTGAATGGTCAAAAAAGATATTTAATCAACGAAATAATGAAGCAAAGGATCTCGGCCGAAGAATAATCGGTAAATTTACACAGGGTGGAAAAAAATTTAACTTTAAAAAACAATCCTCACGATTGATTATAGATGATGCCGAATACGACTTCGTTATTAAAGATGCAGTAGAGAAAAATAGATACGCAAATTGTAAAACAGCCTTCTTGTCCAATAAAACAAAGTTAGGTAGAATTGTTACTTACAGTGATGGAGAAAGCTCTGCATATCTACATTTGAGAGCTTCTATGCTGGGTTATGCATCTATCAATTTATTTGCAATGATAAATAGATTTCCTAGTATAGCAGTCAGAGTTGCAATTGATTCAATGTATGTCGATAAAAAATATATCAAAGAGATAACTAAATTTACTAATAGCGAAGAGACTTGGGGAACATGGCGAATTAAACAAGAAATACAACGCGATTATTCTGAATCAGCAGACGTTGAGATTAAAAGCAGTTACCTGAAGAACGATAATTCTATCAGTGAAAAATCTATGTCTAAAGCACCACCGATATCAGATCCAATTTGTAGATATAAAACAGTTTATTTAAACGGTTGTGGTGGATCTGGAAAGACAACACGTGCGATAGAATTATATCGAGAGAGAACGTCCATGATTGTACTCACACCAACCCATAGACTAGCGAGAGAGATCAAACAACGAAATGTTGAAGCTTGCACGTATCATAGTTTTTTTCGATACAAGGGCGATGCTTGGACTCCTGAGCGAATGGGTGAGAAATTTATTCCAGCGGTTATTATTTGGGATGAAGCATGTACTGTTTCAGAAGATGTATTAAAAATGTTTCTTGATTGGTTATTGCAAAATAATACAAAAATTATATTGTGCGGCGATCATGGTCAACCACCACCATTTGTTGGTAGAAGTCCACATAATTGGTTAAAAGGATTTGTTGATTATTACGAAGAAATTGATACTGACTATAGAGCACTCGATGAGCAGTTACGTGAGTTTAAAAAACTAATTAGATTACAACCCGATAGAATTCAATGTGAAGTAGCGCGTGAAATAATTTCTGAAACACCTTTGAATGATTTTTGGGAAACATGGAAACCAAATGATTTTGTAGTAGCAAGTAGAAAGATAGTCAGAGACGCACTTCAGAAAAAGTTGTTTGAGCTACACAAGAAAAAATTCCCAACGTTTCCAGTACCATTGTGTTATAGACCATTGGATACACGAAAGCAGAATATTGAAGTTGAAATTCCAGGCCAGACGGAGAAACAGATTCTAGTGTTAAATGATATTGTGCTAGTTGATATCAATACTGTAGAAGATGCATTATGCGCTGATAAATCACCATGGACGCTTGGTTATGTAACAACAATACACTCGTCACAAGGATTGACCATCACGGATACAATTGTTTGGATAGTTGATAATCGCATTGAATGGTCAAATTTAGTCTATCTCGCAGTGTCCAGAGTACGACGAATAAATCAACTACGAAGGATTGTTTTCGATGATGATTTTAATGCAAACGATGATAACACTGATATTAGCATCATTAATAAAAAACTCTCTGGCTACAAACAGCAGGACAAAAAAAAACAACGAGAATTTGATATTGATGCTGAAGTAATAATTGCATTAAAAGAACAACAGAATAATCACTGCGCCAGTTGCAATTGTATAATGCACTGGCAGTATTCGGATAAAGACCCTCGACAATTCACCGTAGACAGAAAAAATAACAGTCTTGGTCATGTCAGAAACAATGTGATGTTGACCTGTCTTGAGTGTAATAGACGTAACGGAGCTAGTTAAGACCATGTGGCGGTAATTGAGTATCGTCCGGAATGACTTGTAGTTGTTCGCGTGTAAAACCACGCTGAGGTGCAGTTGAATCCAATCTGTAGATTGGAGGTCTACCAGTTGATCGCGTTATAGTTGAAATTTTATGCGTAGTAACACTCCATATAGGATCAGTAGCTCTTCTTTTACCGCCTTCAAGCTCTCCTGGTTCGTATAAATATCTCACAGTAACATCACCGAGAAGTGGCTGAGTGCTAACCCGCTGCGGTTGTTCGGGAATATATTCTTTTTTTATTGCAATATTTGGTTTCATATTAATAGTTCGAGTAATCTCGTTATTTAACGCTGCAACTACACTCGGTAACCTTTGGACCCATTCACGAGATCGTTTTTCTTGGATGAATTCTTTTGCATATTGATATCCAAATAACCGTTCTGCAAGAGTTCGATTAAATCGTTCTACAATTGCCTGATCACGATGTAACGCAGTATGTCCTCGTCGTATTGTAACACTATGAGTTTTCATTGTTGATAGAACAGCACCTTGAAACTCTTTGCCAGGATCAACTTGTAATAGATTTGGCCATCTTAGAGGACCTCGTCGATAAATCCTTTCAAATGCAGAAGCGACTTCAGAAGCTGACTTTGTTTTCAATGGTTCTGCTTGTTTAAATCGACTCGCAATATCAACTACAGTTAGCGCGTATTTGTAACCATGGTCATGTGGTAAAAACAATAAATCAGCCTGATGAACTTCATTGGGTACGGTAACATCAAAATGAGAATAATTAATTTGTTTAGGCGGTGGTAGATAAATTTGCCATATAGCTTGTTTGGATAACCAATCTTTTGCAGTGGATTTTTTCACTTTTGCAGCGTTAGCGAGTTTACTGATTGCTGCTTTACCCCTCCAGTATCCTTTCGGAGAATAATAAATAGATTCCATACTATAAAAACACTGGTGTTTTCAATTACCAGCACCTAACACTAATTTGCCTTTCATAGCTGATTTGACCAACCATGAAGCCAATTTTTCTTTGAAGGATTTATCGGGAATAGCATTTAAGGCATGAATTAATTTTACATCCGCGATATGTCTTTGTTGCAAATTATTGCTTTTATATGCAACATCATGAGCATGACATGCCTTATCAATAGCATTTATCGGATACTCACCAGGCCGGGGCTGATTTTGATCATCAAGTCTGATATCTAATCTCGTTCCGGGACCACAGTAGCTATATCCTGGAAGGTGTTTTTCTCCGGGGTATTTTGCCCATGGGGTTCCGGGGAGTTTTCCAAGTTTTGCGGCAATATCACCTCCGAGTTGCTTTTTTTTAAAAATCTAAATTTTTTTGTACCACATGTTACACACTTACCAGTAAGCGCTAGTCTATTGTTTTTAGTTGTAATGGTTGTCTGATCGGTTGTATCAGTACGCTGTTTACATTTAACACAATATAGATCCATAATTTATATATAGAGTTATGAATATAATTGACTTTTCAGCGACTAAAAGAAGAGAACCGGTAAAACACCACGCAGCGCTTCCGAATTCTGTCCGTGCCATTATAATCGGACCATCTGGATCAGGCAAAACACAATTACTGCTTAATTTGATAATGCGATTTATGAAGTGGGATAAATTATATTTAGTTGCCCCATCCGTAGATGATCAACGGTGCTATGAAGTGCTAAAAGATTATAATAAAAATGCATCAGAAATTAAAGGTGAAAGTGTAATCGACTTTATTACTGATATTGATGATGCACCATCAGTAGAAGATCTCGATGGAGACATAAACAATCTTGTAGTGTACGATGATGTAATGTTAGATAATCAAAAGAACCCTGCTAGAATATTTTCCCGAGGTAGGCATAAAAACACTGACGTGATATATGTCACTCAACGATATACTCAAATTCCAAAAGTGATTCGCGATAACTGCAATATTCTTGCTGTATTCAATGGCGTTGATACACATACGCTACGAAATATTTGGCAGACATGGTGTTCCGATATGGACTTCAATGGATTTAAAAATTACTTTAGTCATGCTCAGTCTGTCCCATATGGATTTATAACAATAAATTTACACGACCCTCGGTCACGATATCGTATTGGACTTGATCAAATATTTGGTTAAATAATTTGTATTAATCAGCAGCAGAGAGGGTGAAATGACA